>CAUJRU010000729.1:0-230279 GCA_963277665.1 Viscum album | reverse complement strand
AATAGATACATAATACTTATATAAGTTCAATTTAATTAATTGGAGTTGGTTTAAAATAATTATAGATATATAAAAAAATTTATGGAACTTTTCACCGTCTTTTACCCACCTCCTTAGAGCCTTTGCAAATTCACATAAAACATAATTTTACCGCTTTCGTGAGCTGAATTTAGAAAATCAGAGATACAGGGTTAATAGCAAGGAGTAAAATGTGGTTCAATGAGATGAAAATATTTTTTTGGTGAATAGTAACTTTTTACTTTTATTTACGACAGTTAAAAGTAAATATGGTAATTAAGGGTAAAAATGATATTAATATTACCCTCACACATTTTCTAATTCTATTGGAAAATTTCTCTCAACAAAAAACAACCTTTGGAATAAAATATTATCATTTAGGTCAACATGGATTAGATGAGGACATTTATTATTATTTAATTCAAAGAAGAGTTAAAAGAGTTAATATAAAAGTTTAATAACTAAAACATTTTAATATAGGTTTTTTCATAAGATAAATTCGATTATAAATATTCATTAGAAAACTAAAACAATTTCCTACATCATGGTATTTTATTTATAATTTTTAAACATTATATAAAGAAATTTATTTATGAAACAATGATGATGCAGTAATTCACTTATTCATGAAAGAATCAAATAAATGGTATTATAAATATTAAAATAAATATAATTTCGAAGTTTTTATGACATTCAATAATTTTTTAGGTTAATATTACATGTTAGGATTGATTCAATGAATTTTTTTTGTAGTAATCTATTTTTTATTATTTTAACAAAAAAATACCAAATAGAGTCAAAATTGACATAAAATTGTTTTTAAAATAAATATTATATTATTAAATGATATAATAGTCTTAAAAATTTAAGCTTCGGCCAAAGACATATATAATAATATATATGACATTAATGAAACAATTGGGGTTCGATTGGTAGTATATTGTATGTTTATAACCATATAGTGTAAGAATACAATAAGACACAGTAAAAGATAAATTATTTAACATAGAGTTAAATCTAAATGATATGGTTAAAATGGTAACCTAATATTGCCTAAAACATATCGGTTGAGTTTGTTTCGACCGATCCCAACCATGGACATTAAATAATAAACTTTAGATCCATTAGAAACCGTATATAAATTTATTATAAAATAACATTTTATGTTTTTTCCTATGGTGCCCCTCACCCGTCTTATAAAAGGGAACCCCCCCTTCTCTCTAATTCACACCTTCTAAGCAATTTTTCTCAGAAAATCCCAACCCAAATACCCTCTAAAATATCCTCCTGTCATCCTAGAGGCCTTAGTTTGATCATAAAGCCAACCAATGGAGCCCTTTTGTTCAAATCAAATGAAAGAACTCGAAGAAGAGGTAATGATTTCACCACCCTCATTCAAGTTCCTTTCTTATTCCACTTCCTTTTTATTTATTGTTTCTATTCTAAAATAATAACTCCAGTATATTATATATACTGTGATGTTATTATAATTATTGTACAACCAAATTCAATATTATATCCACCCTTTGAATGACATATATCCATACGTGCATACGTACGCCTAACCGTCTCCACATAATGGTGTAATTTTTATTCAATACATTATGATTTGGATGTGTATAATACTGATGTGTATTTTATGTAAAAAAAATATATACCATGATAAGGATTCTGTATATATGTTATAATATCCAATTTTATATTATTTTAATATCAAAATAATGATATTTTCGCTCGTGCGTACGTACGGATTACTGTCTCCACGACACGATGAGATTCATTTCCAAGATCACCATTCATTGACTATTATAAAAATATATATTACTAATAAGAATGTAATATATGACATAATAAATTTATTGGAGCTATATATTTATATATATAAGTATTTATGTACTTACATATATCTTATTCACTTACTTCCTTTCAATACTATATGAAAATGAAAATAGTGTTTATGCGTATGTACGGACTACCATCTCCATAAATGGTGTTTTCTATTTTATATATACGTCTATTATAAATATTTATACTCTAAATATATATTATATATAAATCAATTTTAATATTCTGTAAGTATTTAAATCTTTATCTAAGTGATACAATCAAGAGTAACTAGTTAAAACACGTACGATAATGAAAGCGATTATTACACGAAATATTAATATAACATGGAAATTATTATTAAATGGGTAGTAAAAAGTCATAAATGAATAATGTTTGATATCATAAACATTAATATGGTTCATTTATAATATAATAACATACTATATCCTTCATACCGGAGGTTAAAGGTATCCTCGTCTAAAGGAAAGTGCAAGGTAAGGGGTTTTCATCTAACTCCTTATTTCCGTGAGATTCATGCCATACTATCACTATTACCTTTTGTGTGGTGTTTTTAATGCCCATAATTGTATTATTTGTGTAATAAACATTAATTTATGTGAATTTGCATAATCATTTTATAATACCTCTTTCATGGGGTGTTTGTTTCGTAAGTTACCAAATTGGTATGGGGTTTTCATCTCACTCCTTATTTCCGTGAGATTCATGCCATATTGCCACTATTACCTTTTGTGTGGTGTATGTACTCCCCATAATTGTATTAATTGTGTTATACTCTTTAATTTATGTGTATTTACATATTCATTTTATGATACCTCTTTCATGGGGTGTATGTATTGTAAGTTACCAAATTGGTAAGGGTTAATTTCACAATCTCTTTATTATCTGAGGTTGTTTTTTACGCAAGTATCTACTATGACATATTTATTACCATGTCCTTGTTTTAAGGAATATTTTTTAAAGGGATTATTTTAAAGTACTTTTTACTCAAACATAATTTCAAATTTTTTAAATATGTATTCTTAAAAACCTTTCTCATTAATTTCCATGTCTTCAAAATGGTTTTTAAGGATTTATTAATATGAACATGAATGTTTTTAACGTGTTATTTACTTTCAAAAGTTTCAAAGTTGTATGGGACACTTTGATTTAAAAATTTATTTAATATACTTCTTTTCCAAATTATGTTACTTTTAAATGTTTTCATGAAAAATGGGTATTTATCTAAAAGAGTTTTACCAAGGATTTTCATCAACATCAAAATCCTCTAATTATTTTTAAACTTGTTTTGAAGTTGATTTATGATGATACAAATCTACGATATTGTGTTGAAGATTTTGTGATATGTTTGACTGTGGATGTGTTATTTTTATACCATTCATGATTTATGGGTAAAGTATTGACAATTTGTATGCTATTTTTAAATATGAATGTTTACGTTATGTTTAGACCTGTTCATATGATGAATTCCTTGGACTTAGTAAGCGATGGGTGGAGCCCGCTATAGCTCCTCGACACATCGGTAGGTCTCATGAGACAAACTAGTGTCTTGGAATGAGGCCTTGACCAAATGTTATTTTTAGTCTTGGCACGATGCCTTGGCTATGTGGTTATGATAGTCGGTCATTATGAATTCCATCATTATGAAAGTGGTTGGTGATATTGCATGTGATTATTCGACTAGTAGAATATCTATGTGAATAAGTAAATGGAATTACATCATTTTATTTTTACCATATTATGCTGATGTTTATGTTTAAAAGGATTTTGTTTTAGTGATACATTGCCATAAATGTGTATGCTTATTTATGAATGTTTCTACTGTATTTTTATCCTTACTGAGCATCTGAGCTCACCCCTTTCTATGTTTTATTTTTCCTAGGATTCAAAAAAGTGTATTTTGATCGATATGTAGGGTTAAGGCAGAGGAATTGTGGTGTTAATAAAGGATTATTTTTTTTGTTTTGTATGTTATGAAGGGTAATGTAACATTAATGTATGTAATCTATTTTCCAAGACTGCTAAACTGATCGGTCCTTCGAGACTTGATTCTTTGTAATCATGCCAATGTATTCAAATAATGCTCCGACTCTGGGTGATTGGGTTCGGGGAATTACATCCAATACCCTAACTATGTGGATATAATATATAATGAAATCCTGACATAATCAAATTAGCTTGTGTGATAATTTAGGTATCTGATTTTATGCCTAGTATGGGATTCATAGTAACAAATTTTGTTTTTGTACATGACTATTATATGGGAATGAAAAATTAAGAAAAGAATCACATACAAGATATATAGTTTATGACAATCCATGTATCTTAAAACGTCATGCTTGGGGATTATATTGCATAACAATGAAATTTAAAGACAAGAGATATTACCTAATTGAATTCAGAAACTGTATATATGAATAAATCACAACATATTCAAATTCACAAAGTATAAAACAATTCTACATTGCTTATTTCATGGTACTATGATAATTTAATCAATTTATAAGGATCTTATAGGAATCTCATGGTCACCCATATGCTAAATTTAATTATAGTGGTTTGAGCTTCATCATAACCAGTGAGGGAGACTCATCATGAGATGTTAGTTAAGGTTGCGTATATAATGAAGGGAATGATAATAATAAATCGCTAGTTGTTTTTTATTCTAAAATGAAAAGGTATGGGAAAAAATTTACCATACCATTTTTTATACATTTAATTATGTATATAAGGGGACTAAATAATTATACGTCATAATATTTCCATAAGGATAAAAAAATGGAAGATGCATCTACCAAGAAGGTTGAAAAATCCTAGAATCACTTAGCACTTATTAAATAAAATTATTATTTTATTACACATATAAATAAAATAATTTCCTTCACATGTTATAGATTGAAAATATATTCTTTCAAAACAAAATTTATTGAAAAATTGTTTTAGGTGTATAAGAATACATATAAAACTTCATTATATGATAAAGAATCATAACTGGATGTGCAATCCAACTGATTAAAATTGTTTGAGATTTCATATTTTTAATAACATAAATTTCATGGAGATAATTTTTATAATATGATCAGTGAAATTATATATATAATAATTTTAGTTTAAAAAGAGAAAAACGTATCCACATTAAATGTTTTGATCGTGAATTAAAAACTAAGATGTTTATAATCTATTCATGCTGGGTAATCCCAAATAACTAACAAAATACTTGGCATCACTAAATATTTTCATATTCCATTTCCCGTGATATAGAATCATAACTATGGTAAAGAGTTCTTTAGAGTTCATAGAGAAACGTTAACCATAAGAACATGGAAAAATATCATCCATGGTTTTAAAAGAGACACATGAACAAAATATTTGGTGTCAAAAATGCCCAGAAAAAGAAATATTATTTACATATGTGAATGTAGAAAAATTAAATGAATCACAACACAAAATCATGGGAAGATTAATGTAAGTCCAAAAATAATTGTTCCATAGTCAAAACACAAATAGTCATAGATGAAGTCCAAAAATAGAAAGCATTAATATCTGGATAGAATGTGTGCAGATAAAAAAGAAGGATATATTTTGGCCATTTCTGATTGTTTTAATTAGTTATGAATATTGATTTTTTATAGCATGGAAATATATGAATTTTTGATAATTCCTATTATATGGGGGTATGGAGAAAAAAACCTTTTATACAAATAAAATTGGAATCATATAAATAGAAGAATATATCCTTCAGATCTAATTTTAATAGATAAAAAATATATAACAATTTTATTATATAGGATGACACATGATAAATGTTTGTACTTTACATTTATCTTGAACTCATATACTAATTTAATGAATATTCCATAATTTCATGAGGTGATGGAAATAATATTGAATAATAGTGTTCCTTGGAAACTAATCAACTAAATATATATTCTAGGAGTAATACATAAACAAATACTTATATTATATCTGTTAATTATGTAAACCATATAAGAAGTATATTCCTGACTTGTGGTAAGAGAGGAAACACCGCATGATTTTTTAGAAAATCCATGTAACCCAAACGAATAAGGGGAATAATTGGAATAAAAAATGATACATGAGACTATAGGAATATTTAAATACATATTAGATAACGAATATGATATTTTTACAAAAACAATATTATAACAGTTGATAAGTTATAATGAATATGGTGTAAATTTCAATGAGAAACTCCCAACAATTTTATAATAGTCTTATATAGTCAAAAGGATACAATTAGTGAAATATATTAATAATCATTGTATTCTAATTCAAAATCCATTCTATACAGACACAATTAACATAGAAATGAATTTAGTTACATGAGCCAAATTACATATTGACCATATGGAATTATCTTGTGGATGATGAAATGAGTTTTGACTGAGAATCTAAATCAAACAGTGATGTTCATGATCAGTAAAAGGAAATAATATGTCTAAAAAGATAGTTGTGATGGAATGTAAGACCATGTTGCCTAATATATTCTGTGTCTAGAATCCTAAATAGGATATTATAGTGTTGAATTTGGTTAATTATTTATCTTCAAAGAAAAAATGAAACTGGGATGATAAGGAATACTAAATTACAATGCTATGACCAATGAGTTGTGGAAAGTAAACTTTTTCCCCAAATAATCAGTCATTTTGTTTCGATGTTTGGGAATGAATGTTAAGTCTAAATGTGGGTGGTGATACCCATTCAACCATAGAGGATGAATATTATTGTTATTTGATATTAAAATTTCAATTTATTTGAAATTGGTATCAGTTATGAAGTGGAATCCTAATTACTTAGAG
This sequence comes from Viscum album, assembly GCA_963277665.1. Lineage (NCBI taxonomy): Eukaryota > Viridiplantae > Streptophyta > Magnoliopsida > Santalales > Viscaceae > Viscum > Viscum album. Next base: position 223,596 of record CAUJRU010000729.1, on the reverse strand, counting down.
AAAACTTGTGTATTTTGTTTTCCTGATAATGTATTGGGAGCACTCCTTCAGGGTAGAAAGTATTGAAGTCAAGGAAACAGGCTAATTATTATTTTCATAATGTCATGAAAGATGATTTCCCAAATAAATTTTGATATATATAGTATGATATTCAATATAATTTCCTTTTTTTATGAATACATTCTACATTTATCAATAGGGAGTGTTTGTCTAACATACAAAGGGGATGTTGTTGAATGCAATTGAAATTTAAAATGTTATTTTTGAATATTAGTGTATGATCATATAGTTTTTTTAAGATATTATTTTTATATCCAATTATAATAGATAATCAATATTGGTACTATATTGAGATATTTAATGGGTAGATATTGTGTCTAGGTTATGAACTATTGTTTTCTACATAATGATGTCCAAAAAATGCATAGAGTGATAAGATTAGCAGTCATTTATATGATTTTTGAAGTGAATTACAACTCTATTATTTCTAAAATATCTTGTTTTTAATATGTAGTATTTCATGTGAATGAGAAATTTTTTACATTATGAGCGAAAAATATTCCCAGCGTTTCAATATTTGTAATTATGTGAAGGACAATGACACTAACAATTGTAAAAAATTAGAATAAATGAAAAATCTAATAGAGTTTTTGAAGTTACCCTCATTTTATGATTTTATATATTATTAGGGAAGTATCATTATGAAATAGGGATAATAGAGGTCATGGATGGTATATCAACCCATTACTTGGATCTTGTATATATTGTACTCATAGTAGATAATGTAGTATAAGGAGTTGGATTCTATTGAATTCATAGATAGAAAAATTAACATGGTAATACCATATTTATATCATATAATATTAGTATTATATTAATTTATATGGAATGTGTTTATGGTTAAGAATCCATATGATCAATAGGTTGAATACAATTTCTAACAAAAGTGAAGCCATCTGTTAAAACATTGATGAGGAATCTGATATGGTTGTGGAGAAAAAGTATAAGTTAGGTTCCAATGATGGTGGAGATAAATATAATAGTATACAACTGATAACAAGATACTGCAAAAAATTGTAATTGGTTTTATATAAATCTCGGTTGGTGGTAATTATTATTAGGGATGTTTCATGATTTATTAAAAGGGTCCACACTTGAGGTGGAATATATAATCTTATAAATACACAAATCTGAGTATGTTATTTGATGCAATTACTTTTAAGTAAGATAATAATAGTTGTAATTATTATAATAATTTTATAATAATTTTATGAATTCTCAATGTGATTATAAGTGTTTATGAATGGATATAAATAGATAAATATTGATTGAATGTACAATAGTTTGAAATGATGGAAAGATATATAACATGAACATGTCAAAAATACACTTATCCAAACCCCACATAAGAAAATTCAACAGTTATGGAAATAAATACATAAAACATTAAACTACAACAATATCTATGAAATGAATTTTAGGATATGTATGAGAGTATTCATTAAAAATTCATCTACATAAGTGATTCACATAATAGAATATTAACAAATGAAAATGGTCTAATATTTGTATTATATTATATGCAGATCCCTGTAGTTGAAAGCCTAATTTATATTGCTTTTTAATAGTAACTAAAATATTCATTCTTCAAATATACTATGTATCCTAATTTAGGAACTTCTTACATGAATGAATATCCACGTAGGAAAATTCAAATATAATTAAATTTTTTGTAGAAGTTCTAAAATATATATGAACTTTTATTTTTTATATTCAAATTTGAGATATTATAAGTATAGCACAATGTAACTAATATTCAAATATGTGTATTCCTTAAATTTTATTAATGTTGGGGATCCTTTTATACATAATCTGGTAAAATTTGATATTTTTATAATTTATCATTCTAAATAAAAAATATATATACAAGGATATTAATTTTATAAAATAAATATTTAAATATCATGAATATTATTTAAATCATTTTCTAGGATGGTTTTTGTCATACAAAATTAATATTTACAGTTTATACTTTTCTTAAATGTGAAAAATAGATTTATCAAGGTATCGTTAAAAATGAAGATGAAGAACCATTGATGAGTGAGAAACTGTTTATAAAATCCATCATCATTTCAATTGAAGGATATCTTAGTATCAATGAAAAACTAATAACCCTTTCATGTAATTTAACAATGACTTATGGAATGAGATTTTTTTTTGATTTCATAAATTTTGAATTGAAAATGAATTCTACGCCACTAATATGAAATGTTATAGATCTTTGAATAGATGTAATAATTTATATTGCAGATTATTTTGTATAAATTTTAGAAAAATTATAATTCATTTAACTATAGATATTTTTAATATATTCATTCATTATTATCAAAAATAATATTCCATAAATGATATGTTATTTGAAATGTATGTTGAGTTTGAAATGAATCAATTTTAATAACATTGGAATAAAAATGGGGTATTCAATGACGGGTTGTTATGGATAGTAGTGGGAAGATACCCTTTATATTCAACATGAGGAAATTATTTTTACAGGATCTATTTAATGTTATTAAATTAAACTAATCATAAAATTGATAATTTAAGGAGATCTATGTGGATGAGAAACAAATGGATCCGGTAGACACTACTGTTATGTGTGTGAATATTTTCAAAATATGAGAGATGATTTCTGTTATTGTGCAATAAATTAAACATCACTATAAAAAATTAATATAATCCTATTTTAATATGTAATATAATTATTTTATCAAATTAAAATGATGGGGAATAAATTTCTATAATAATCCATGTTATATACGTTTTAGAAGAAGAAACTCTAACCTGGTGATGACCTATTATTAATTCTTTTAGATTTTGGTGTTGAGATATTTGGAGGATGGGAAGCTAATGTGTTTTAGTTTCATAGAGGATTAGATTTTTAGGAATCTAGATAAAAATTATAAAACATTATGTGAATATGATTTTCTTGTTTTAATGGAGTTACAGAGGTTTCATGAATATCTTTTATTTTTCCAAGATGATATTGTTGAGTAAAAGTATATTTATTTTATTTTTTGTAGAGGAATCTTGTATAGATTTGATCATCTACATCCAAGAAAAACTAAATATAAACACACACACACACACACACATATATATATATATATACTGTGGTAATCCATATGTCCTTTGTGAATGAGGTTGTATTCAAGGGTTACAAGACTACATGGGGAAAATAGTCTAAATTTACTATGACAAGTTGAATGTGATTCGGGGAGAATATGTTTGGTGAGATTAATAATTTTAAAAACTATTAAACTCATGGTTTTTATATGAAACATAAACCATTATAATCAAAATCATATTATATTTCATTATCCTTGATTTTTTGGACACACAATCAAGCAAAAGAGTAATTCTTCATACCAATAAATGTTCAAATATTGTTTTCCTATTTGTTACATTAAATGAAGGCATACATTTGATGGTTCTTATATAGAAAATTAAAATATCTAACTACCCAAACTATAAAAATAGGCGGAATTCCAATAAGGGAAAAATTTTAAAGTAATATTATATAATTTCTAAAATGTATCGAACACATTATCCCCCCCACCAACCCACCCCTCAGGTGTCTATATTGATAAACTTAAAACATTAGATTCAGTATGTACATGGAGATAAAATTAAAAAATAAAAAATAATGAGAATAAAATATCATCCCATTTATTAACATTGATAATAATGGATTTACACCTAATTCATTTACTATTATTTTTATATTTTTGTGCTTTATATTTGTTAATTTGAAGGTGATTTGTGTTCACAAGGGTAGAATTTAGAATGACATGAATACATCCAAAACTCCACAACAATTTTATATAATTGTGATCTTAAATTGATATAAAAATTTAATATATTTAAATATAATTTAATAAATGATCATCATTTATGAAGATAGTAAATTATTATTTATTTGTGGTATATACGAGTATATATATGTTTCGAGAAACATCCAAAATATTACCACTTCCACATAAATATAGAATATATAGAAGGGGCTGAAATTATTCATTGAATTTCTATTTATATGAATTATCCAATAATTAGATTATTTGAGTCATTTCAATTATTAATATGATATTTTAAATTGAATAATTATAAGAAAATGATTGAAATTGGAGGTGTTTTATGGGTGATAATTGAAGTTAAAAACCATATTATTGTGTTTGAATTTTCTTAATAAGTCTATCGAAGTGATTTCATGAACTCAAATTGATTAAATTAATGATTATTCTAATAAAAATTGGATGAATCAAGTTTATATACAAGAAAAAATATTTAATCATCCAGTTTTAACACTATTAAAAAATTTCATTTCAGTTTGAATCACATATTTGTTTTTATTGATTAATTTTTTTTTTCTATATCAATCCCCATTATTATATATCCCATGCCTAGATGATTTATAAATGGTGTGTTATTTTCTGAAGTCTTATTTATTAATAATGATTTGATACCAAACACTATAATATTATTGTTATTTATTATCAATTAAGAGGATTGACCTAAAAATGAAAATGAAAATGAAACTGTTTTAAGAATATTTAATGTTTATTTTCAATTAGGAATTTTCTTGTTAATGTTGATATTTAAAAAAAATGTAGAAAGGGGATTATTGAAAAAAAATTATCAATTTTATTATTAATAATTTTTAATGATATTGAGGAAATGTTTCACAATTAAAATATTTTTGGATAAATAATATATTATATATAAGTATTTGTTTCAATGAAATTGTACTAAAAGTAATATGTTGTTGTTAATGGATAAACTATTTAGCTAGTGAATAGGGATTAGACATATTCAATGATTCTGGGAAGTGTGTATTTTTTTCCCATTGTTATATAAACTGAATATCCTGATTTTTTTTGTTTAATGTAAAATTGATTATGGTTATGGAAATTCATTGGGAATGATTTTGTTTATTCCATGTGTTATGTTTCCCATATATCATCATAAAAAAGTGGAAATTTAAAATTTTGATTAGGTCATTTTAGTAGATTTTTGTCCATTTTATTAATTTCTAAAATAAATTTCTAACATCTATATTACGATTACATGTTAGATTAGACTTAAAAAAGTATGTTAGTGAATCTTTTAAGAGTTTATTTAACTGGTTGTGGGTAGTTTTGAAAGAGTATTGAATTAACTCATACAAAGTGATCCATATACTAGTTTGATGAAATAATATTCCAATAGAAATTCAGTTAAATGATACTGAACTAGAACCATGGATATGGGTTTATCCTCAACCACATTTTATTAAAGGAAATAGAGGATTATAATAGAGCCTATAAATGTTTCACAAGATAGATGAAAGAAGCACCCTGTGGTGTGGCATGGTGACACACGTGATTGTGTGTCTCAGAGGGGGGTGATGTCAAGTTCATGAGTCTATCGAGTAATTAAGAAAATTCATTTGGAAAAAATTTATAATTTGAGACTCTATAAATGTGGATAGTTTTGACATTTTCAAGGTTGCATAGGGTTGGATGATACAAGCCCGTCACAATCATCATCTACCACATATCTAGTGTTCCTCATTATATCCTGATGAATCTTCCAGTTGAAAAATATATGTAAGCCCAAAAAATAACCAAACTTTTTGGTCATACAATAGTTTCATTTTCCATATCCCGTAATTTGGGACATCCAAAAAAGTATGTTTGAAAATATGATTTCCGGAAGTAATGCAGTAATATTTGATTCATAGTTGTGATAAGATGATATTCAGAAAACATATTCGACTAATGTTATGATATCCTTAACATGATATAAATAATATAATGAACTAAATATAATTTTTATTCTTGATGATCCAATTAAAACATAACTAGATTGAATAGTCTTTGTATATGAGTGTTTTTGAAAATAAAAAGGGTATGCATAAAATTTAGTAAATAATTTATATGATTTAATTAAACAATATTATTAGATATTAACACATATCAATTGAGTGAAGACAAGTCCCTATTAAATTATTACATGTCGCGCATTCCTAATTAAGTGAGAAATGAAACGAAAATTGTAATTTTAAATGATTCCCACGCAAACAAGGATCCTCAAATAAAAAAATTTTATATAAGTAGTAAATGATAATGATAGAGATAATTCTAATATCATGGTTGGAATTTCTATAAATTCATTTCATCTAAATTAAAATAAAGATAAAATTTTAATATGGAATAATAAAGATGTTGATACTTAAAAGAAACATTTATAGGATTTTCGATTGACCAGATTTTTGAATGTATTATCTAAATATTATTTCACAAGGTACATAAAAATGAAAAAGAAATTGTATGAAGGATAAAACAAGAATATGAGAACATTAGATATAGTAATCACCATAATAATATTTTAAAAATAATAGAAAATAAGTGTATAATAATGGATTTTAAAAAATATCACAAATATTATGTTTCAATAATCATGAGGGGGGTTCCAAATCTATATGAAAAATGTTGATCTTTTTATTAATGAATAAAAGACCTGTTATTAGTACTTTTTAAATACAGAAATTATCTTGGATTAAAAAATTTTAGAATTAAAATATATAGTCTATATATTTTTTTAGTATGAAGAAATATATGTAAGCCTCTATGATTTTTAAACTAAGGAATAAGATACTGTTCATTTTTTCAAAAGGCAGTCATGATAACAATAGTGATCATGCTTCATAGAGGTGTATGCCAATTCACTCGTTCACAATCAATATTAAGTCTATGTTTTATTTGAACCATATCGGTTCCATTATAATGGGTCTAAGGCCATAGATTTTTTCATGATTCTGTTCATATTAAAATGAATGTTGTGGAGGGGTGGTGGTATAAATCATTTATCACTAAGGATGAAGTCATCTATTTTAGAGGACAACCTTGTCAACAAATAATGGTTTCTTTTTTACTCTACTTTTATTTTTAATTACATTCTTTTTATTTTTTATGTATATATATATTTAAATAGATCCATTATATGTGAAAATGGGAAATATAGATGCATAATGATTTAAATTTTATTAATAGTTTCATCATAAATTCACCAATATTGTTTTTATAAGGATAATAATGTGATCTTCATAGTAACAACATAAAATAACTAATAACTTATATGTTAATGTATCTTCACTCATGTATGATATTTTAGTGACTATATAGGGGAACATGCTACCATATGATATGGATGTGTTCCAACATTTATTTTCATCCTAAACTATCTCGACGACCTACCACACAGTCTCTTCACAAATTGCCTTTACAAGGAACTAGAATTCCATGGGTGATGAGAGGGTACTATTACAGAATCAAACGATCCATCCTAGCCCATGTATGTCTCTAGACGAGTTATATCATTTGGGTACCGCTATTCTATTATTATATAAGAATATATGATGAGGAAAAATTTATGTGGTGAAAATCTATGAAAGGTATGTCATGTTATTTATTTGTAGTACACATGATTTCCATTCTAAATCATAGTTGATATTTGGGTTTCAATATTAGTTCATTAATTTTTAACAAGTGTTTCTATATTATCTAAAATCCATCACAAATATATTTAATTATTAATATAAATAACATGTTATTTTTGTAATAATATTTATTACATATTTTGTAAATATAAGTCATAATTATCAATTTAGATTTCATGGGTATATTAAATTTTAAAATAGATTACTATAGTCTATGATTTATTTTATAAAGCATTATGGGATACTGAAAACATTCAAATTATAATGGGATATGTAAAATTATAAGGATTTATGATGGAAGGATAATTATGGTTTATGTCTTGTAAATTATAAATTTTATCTTGTAGATAATGGACTATAAAAATAAACATTAAATAAACCATAGAATAATAAATACCATAATGTTGTATCTCATGGTTTATATGTATTTTAACCAACAAGGAATTTCCAATATTATATTAACATTATAACTCTAACAATCAATTTTTTCCTTCATGTCATTGGTTCCAATGGATTTATTTTAATTGAAAAAATAATTTGAAGAGATTATGAAAAAATGGATTTATTTACATAGTCCATTCTCTTGACAGCCTTCACCTGGAATGAAGTGATGTTGGATTGAAAGGATAAATTTTTTTAGTTATTTCTGCAAATATAAAAGATTTATATATTATATTATATTAAAATTATTTCTTAGCTATGTTTTTCTTCTATAGTATATTGTGATGTATCTAGATTAGGATTATGATGTTTCATTATGACAGGGGAAAAGATGTAGTTTATGGGTCATGGAAAATATGACCCCATAAAAATTATAATAAGTATTATTTGAAAATGTTTTGGTATTTTTTCTTTAAATACTTATATGCATGAAATTTTATTTAAAAATTCGTCACCTATACTGATCATTACTATTTGTATTGTATATTCTCTGAGTATAAAATCAATTTGAGAAAACATATTTAGGTGGAGTTCCTTTGAAAATTTAATATTTTTATATTTTAATATACCAAGTGAATTAAATGGATTGTAAAAATAATTGTGTTGGATAATCATTAAATATGTCGTAAAGGAATTTGAAAAGAATATTGTAGTTGTAATAGTTTATTTACTATTACATACTGATAGATAAAACTATATATAGTGTTATTATCTTTATTGTTAACATGAATTCCAAATTGAAATCAATTTTGACAAATAAATAATAATTAAATGAAGGACCTAAAAGAATAATGGAAGCCATATATGGTTAGAATATCACCAACGACTCAATTTTTTGACCCTATTAAGTTAATTATTTCAACGGGAAAATGATGATTCTTATAAAACTGAATAAATAAATTTTTTAAACACTTCAATTATCAAGATGAATATTTTATACTTAGACTACCAAGATATATAATTACATTAGACTCAAAATATAATGGTGAAGAATGAATGAAGACATTTCATATAGTTTATCAATACATGAATCACCAAAAAAAAATGTATAGAATCCAAAACACACAAGGTTCTTTGAGTCATTTAAAATTCAAATTTGGATATGGGATGTTTTTAGCATATATTTCATGATTATATTAAATAAATTTAGATAAAAACATGATGGTGTATATGTAGTGGTGGATAGACATGAAAAATAGATCACATCATACCTACCTGAGACTTATTTTGAGTTGATAATTGTGGGAAATTTTAAATGGAATAAGTTTGTAAATATCATACGGTTTTAATACCAATCATTTTATAGTGATAAAATATTTTTAACAAGATTCTAATTATGGTTTTTAAATTACTATATGACAAGCTTAAGAATGACTACTTCTTATCACCCTCAAACTGGTAGGAAAAAAAAGTAAGGCATTAAAATTAATAATTATATATTAATATATATATATATTCATCATGGGAAAATATTTCAAATATCATATATTTTTGGTATATTATATATATAAAAACAGCTACAAATTTACCACTTATATGGATCTTTTGAATCAATATATGGTAAAATATTTTCATCAACCCTACGTTTGGATTAAACATGTGAAATGACTGTATTTGGGATCGGTATTATACAAGAAACATTATAAATAGAAAAATTAATTTTAAAATTCTGTTTCCAGATCATAGTATATAATTTCCATGTGTTTATCTCTAATGGATCCCCTTTATGATTGATGTTATTGAGGCAATATTTTTTTCTATTTCATAAATATCTGGATAGACATGTTTTGGGGAGAAAAGATAGATAATTACACTATATTTGGATCCTTGAGAAATAATATATTACATTAATTATGATTATTATTAGTTTAATTCAACATTAAATTTTGAGAGAATAATATTTCTTCTAGTTTTATCCACTAATTTTTTATATTTTCTAAAATTCTCTTGTACATAATTAGAAAGAGATTGATCTGGAACATGATATATCATATCTAGAAAAACTAATTCAATTTGTTGAATAATGATTAAATATTTAAAATAAGTATAGTATTCCTCCAATGATAATTTTATTATAGTATATAATTATTTATAAAGAATCATGAGAAATCATAGCACATATAATAAGGTATGGTTAGAGATTTTTGAATAAAAAATACTCCGGGTGAATTTTTAGGTTGAAAAGTATTATGGGATGTTGAATATAGTCACCCATGTTTTTGAGTTATTTACTAGTCTTTTTATTTACCATTTTTATTGATTGATGTACTGGGGATGTGGGGATGTAAAAATTTATATAATTTAATTGTAGAATAATAATATGTTTTTTGAATTATTTTGGTAGTTAGAAGAAATATATGGATTGAGTAAATAATTCATCATATTTAATTTTGTGATATAGGCATGAATCTATGGTTCAAATTTAAATATTTAACATTGAGATTATATTTTCATTCATGTGTATTTGGTAAATTCTAGGTAAATTATTTATTGATGTCTTAGGTTTTAATATTATTTCTTTTTACATTAAAAATTCATTGGTTAATCTTGATGAAAAGAATTATTAATTTAGGTTTTACTATAATTTTTTTGATATTAAATATTAAATATTACAATTATAATGTGATTTTAAAGTATTATGTCAGTAAAATATTGTTGTAGTCCACCATCTAATATAGAATTAATTTGGGGGAATTTTTCGTAACATTATATAGTGATTTTTATATAGATTTGTTTTTAATTAATGAGTTTAATTAAGATTAAATTATGTTAATGGATATTATTTTTAGTAAGAAGTATATTATTGTGAGATTTTCAAATGATTTGAGTGAATATATGTAGGGTATTATAACTTTTATAAAAAATGGGATAATTTATGGAATTTATTTATTGAATTAATAGAAGAAATTAATTGGGAAGCATGAGATTTAAAGAATGATAAATTTATATAATTAGAACTATTTCCTATTGTAAACTAATATAGAGTTAGATATGATGAATAATATGTGAAAATGTTGGTATCCCATTAATTTTTTTCAAAATAAATCTAATATTTTCATGGAGGCGATGAAATTTGGATAATGAAATTAGGTCTACAATGATATTTAATCGAATTTTTTGTCATAGAAATATTTATTTTAGAATAATTTAAAAATTATATTGTTTCAACTTTTTTTATAGTATGAAAAGGTTTTTATATGCGTCAAAATCCTTATTATTAGTTTTTCATGAAGAAAACATTAAATTATTATTTACTGACTTTGGAAGGGGCCATTCAAAATCAGAATAGTGTTCATCCCACTCAATCCAAATTTATACCTATCACTATCCTCCTACAAATATTAACTAGACTTATATATAGGATCATTCCAAGGTGCATGAGTGTCATAAAATTTTTTCTTTCATGAACTCGTAAAAAAGGAGTTACATTAAGTCATTCTGATTTGTCATGGGACTGTAAAATTACTCAAAAATATAGTGGTGTGCCAACTTTTTCCTGAATTGACATTTAAGGACGATTATTATGATAGTGTTTAGTAATTTACAACAAAGGTTCCTAAATTTAAGAATATGTGGAGAAACTTTTGATGGTTATCTGAGTAAGTGACTTTTATAATTTCTACAAGAATGTTAATTCATTTTTTGTTTTTTATTTCATAGAGTCATGAAATGATTTGACTATACAAATTTTCTCATAAGGAATGATGTTTCAAATAAATTTGATTACGATAAACAAATGTATTAAAATATATACTTTTTTGTTCTTTTGAAAGTAATTAAATTTAGGTTATTTGACATTCTTATATGACATAAGTACATGTGTGAAAATGATTTCATGGAGACTTACATTGAAACCCACTATTCACATACTGTAGTAATGTATAGATCATTGAGAGAGTTTTATAAGGAGAGTGATGATCTAAAAGTGAAAATTGATTCCATGTTCTAGGGAAACAAAGGGTTTGAGTCAAATTGTAAACATACAACATCATTATCTAAATAGATAATTTATCTAGTGAATATTAAAATTGTTTTATTTATTCACTAATTTTAATTAAAAAGTGTGATTTATTTAGAGATTTAAATTTTATGTTTCTTTATTGAAACATTTTATATAATATTAGATAAATTTAGTAGTTAAAATATTGATTTTTTATGAATGTGTTTTTAAAAAAAATTGAGAAAATACAACATTTTTCTAAAAGGATGATTCTGATATTGATACATATTTTGTAATGGAAATAAAATATTGGTCCAAATTTATTGTAATTTACATGATACAATGTCATTATAAATTAATTTAATATCAATAATTTTAATTCCATATTTTTAAATACATTCAACAAATCTAGTTTTTTATGATACTATTTTTATTTATTAGTGACAAATAGAATTAAAATTATTGGATTTAAATTTCTTTGATATTTATTAGAGTCTTAGTTAAATAATGAATACTTTGTACACATCAGTTATATAAGTACTTTGGTGGGTGAGAATACATGATTTTTTATGAAGAAGGTAAAGGAATGGTCTCATTATTTTTCATTGTACATCTATAGATTCACTATAGAGAAAGGGAATTACGATTTTGTGCCAATAACATTATATAACATTAATTATTATTATTTTCATGGGTTCATTGACCTTATAATTGAATAATGGAAAAAATATATTCTTTTTTATATTATTTAAAATGTTTTTAATAAAAGTGTTTTGGATTTAACATGATTGCTACTCATATATATTAATTTACATAAAGGTAAAATAATTTCCAAATGGTTTATTTTATCCATTGTAATTAGTTTCTAGACTCTATGTATTATTGGAAGATTCTTAAATGTATGTGATTATTTTGTCTGGGACATGACATATGGGTCCATTGTTTAGGTTGTTACATTTATAAGGCTAAATAAAAACACATTTGATTAAGTGTTTCATAATTCGATATTCAACAAGTTCTTAAATTTACCCAATTAAATGGTAGATGAATTTATTATAAAACTTGTAATATTAAATGATTATTCATCTTTTAGAAAACCCAAATAAAATTGAAATGTTGAAATTTGAAATTTCACCATTAATAACATTGAATATTGATGTTTTTATGATGTAATTTCACTAAAATTAAAAAAGGTTGTTATTTATGATATTATTTATCTTATGAATCAACATTTTATATCTCAAGTAAATAAAAATCACCCAATGAAATTGTTTATCAATAACACTAAAGATTGAAGTATTTTTAATTCAATCTATATAAATGATTCTGTTTGAATACATAAGTAAAATAAGGGATGTTTAGTAAAAAAGGTTATAATGGAACATTTTAGGCTACTAATTTTCATGTAAGGTAAATACATTCTTCTATGAAATACTAGAATATCTAATCAAAATTGATGATGAAAATATCATTTTAATGAACATTATTCATTGAAACAATAAATATATTATCAAATAATTTGATATTGAATGATTATTTTTTTTAATATTTTTGACTTTTAATATAATTATTCAATGTTATTCCCAATGAAAATATAATAATATTTTTATATTGTAAAAAATATATCAAAGACCCTAAAAAAATATATAAATAATAGGAAGAAGATATTTATTCATAATGTTTCTTAATTTCAAATTATAAAAAAATTATAATTGATATAAAATTGAATTTATTTTTTAAAATTTAATATTTTATTAAGAAAAGTAATGGAATATTTTTATAACCAAGTAATGAATGAATTAATTAACTATGTTGATTGTGATTTTACATACCATTGTACGAATAAATTTTAAAGTCTTTTTGAAAAATCGTTAAAAATTTGGGGTGTTCTATTACAAACTCACTATGTTTTGTGTTTAATAAAACTATCATTAAGTCACAAATTTTATTTCAATAATTATTTATTTCTTTTAAGGGATAGGTTTTTCAAACTGCTGTTAATTGGAATTCGTTTATGAATTACATCTAAAATATTAATGATAACAAATAATATATTATAATTATATTTACATGTCATAAATTCATATAAATTTATTATTATTATATATTATTTAATAATAACTATTTATTATTATTATAACATAATTATTATTATTTAATATTTTTAAAATTTATAAACTTCTTTTTTTAATTATAAAAAAAATTTAATAATTTTTATGTTATTATTTAAATATAAAATTAATTATTAATTTTTATCTTTTATTTATTCCTATATGTTTATATTTTTTTATGTATATATTTAATCAATTTTTAAACTTCATCACCGAACTAATGTTATAAGGGAAGTAGAAAATTGTAATTCTTATTCAAATGGAAATAACATTTGATTTACTAGCCTATTTGTGGTCTAAATCCAATAATAGTGAATCTTATAAAAATAAGTATGATCTTATTTAATAATAAATTAGTAATTATTAAAAAAATGTATTAATATTATAAGATTATATGATTATTGAAAATTAAATTCAAACCATAATTACATTGTATAAGGGAGTCTATTTGGGCTCCACATCTGGTCATAGAAATGTTTATAATGATATCTATACTTCTTAGTATTATAGATCCCTATAATCCATTTTATAATGGTATAATGTGTCCTAGAAACCCCTTCCCCTAGATGTTTATTTTAAGATAATGAACTCTAATTTTAAAATATAAGATGTCATTTCATCTTTGTTTAAGAAGTTCCTCTTCTTATTTATGGGTTATTTATGAATTTAGTCCATATATATACATTCATATGAATATTATATTGTTGAAATTGTAGACACCTCCCCCTTTTAGAGATTTATTTTTCTATGGTGCATAATGCGCCATGGATTTTCAACAATCAGTTAATCCCAGATAAATCCAACATTGGAATACCAAAGAATAAATATAGATAGAATCCATACCTGAACAACAGTGTTCATGGATATTCCTTATAGAGGTTTGTGAAAGAATATTATATTCCCTAAATCACTAGCTTATGTATTCCCAATTGTCAATGTATCATTAACCATTACAATGATAATATTAAGTTCCAATGTATTCGTTAGACAATGACAATGATTATGTTTTCACCAATGTATTGTGATATTCATGAGTTATATTTCTAGTGAATTAATTAGTTAAATATATGGTGGGATTATAGTTTCTATGTGGTGTGTTTTTCATTGATCATTAGAGGCTGAATGATAAGTATTTTCATTCAAGGATACATTCTATTATGGATATCATTTAAATGATGACTATATAAAGTATAATGGAATAGAAATTTAATTAATGGATACAATTAAATTGTTAGACAGAGTGTTTAATCATGTATAATAACATATGAGTAAATAAACCCGCATAAATGGGGATCCATTGATGGATTTATAAATCCCACTACCATGTGATGGAAGTATATCTGTGAATTATTTCTTATTTTTAAAGACATAAAGAACCCCAATGATATATCTATCCTTTACCTTTTATCTTGAGAGGTAATAATATACCACATATGAAAGGTAGAGAATACTCATACAAAGAGTGATTCAGTTGAAACACAATGAGGCAAAAAATACGGACCAATCATTCAATTATTCAACTGGTTTAATCATCAAACATTTGAGAAGGAAAAATAAGAGTAGATATATTCAATAATGTGAATCACATCATTTATAGCTTTCTAGTTTAGTTTTGTCCATTTTTTCATAGACTCTCATGTCGATCACAATTTTGAATTCATAATCTCTTTTACTATAAAAAATGTATAATTATACCCCTTTTAACCCTAGAAGGGGTATAAAAGAAAAAAAATTGTTTCATTCATTGAAATAATAACTTAAAATTTAAAAATATTAGAGGAAACAATGGTGATTATCAACATAATCCGAACATGGTATCCTGACATTACAATATACTGATAACTTATTCTCATGATAATCTCTAGGTTAGGCATACTATATAATGTAACTTGTTCCAGATTCTGAAAAAATTATAATAACAACATATCAATGATTTTTAATGGAAACATACATTATAAGATTACATATTTTCCATCCACTACTATTGAAAAATTTTATACTATGTAAACTATTTGACATTATTTTTTTGTAAAATGTAAAGTGAGATACTCTGATTGACATTAAATCATGAGATAACATAGTTTAATGTGGGGTTGCATCATTGGCGTTGCATTATGTGAACACTCAATTTGGGGTGTCAACATGAAAATGTGTTATGGGTTAATGTATTCCCAATTATTGATAGAAACCGAAAATTAATTAACATTAATTATTATTTGTTGAATTATAATTTATAAACAGAAATTTTAAATTTTAATTGACTTCATATAAATATTATTAAAAATATATTTTTTGGTATTTATTAATTATAAAATTCTTCAAAATTAATTAATGTTAACATAAATATAATTTATATAACTATTTATTTTGAAAAAAAAATTAATAAATAATAACAAATATTAAGTGTCACTATCAAATATATTTTTTATATTATGTGGAATACTTATATATTAGATATAAATTTCTTATACATGAATTATATGTTTACTTTATAATGAATTTATAATCTATAAAATATAATACCAAAATATATTGGGTATATACATTAAGACTGTGGAATTTCTATTACATTTCATTTTAAATGGTCAATTTTAGGTCATTTTGTTATATTATTTATACCTCATCATAATAATTTATAAAACTAATTCGGTCGTGATTTATGTAATGTTAATTATAAGATATTTGGATTGTGTAAATTTTTTACATCATAGATATTGTATTATGAAATTATTATAATTCATAAAATATTATATATTGAAATTAAATTCCATAAAAGTTTCAATATAAATAATAATATATAATGAAATGAATATATTATTTTTACATTAAATATTATGAAATTTTAGTAATGAATTGACCAGGAAAGTCCAGCCAGAAGCAAAGATTTTGACCATTTATTAAAATAAAGAAAAAGTATAACAGAGCGGCAGATGGGTTCGAATAACTGAAATGCCCTTAACCACCAAGAACATGTATAGAGGTCATAAACATACATATCATTTCCATAATCAGAATCACAAGTAGTCTCCCACTCAGATTGAGACTTATCCCGATTGAATATTTTCAAGATATCTGTATCCACTTTCCTTGACACCATAGACGAAGATCTGGTAGACACGGTTCTAGGAACAATATAATAATCCTTACGAGGTCTCCTCATAGAGGGATGTCCCTTTTACTAATGAATTACTATAAAATAAATATATTTATCTTTTTTATGAATTATTCCAAAAATCATTGTTTGATATTTAAATATTATAATTGTAAATTTATTTTATATTTTTTCCCTTATTTATTCATAGTTAATGTACCATGTAAGACATACACAACTAAGAAGGATGGGTGAATTGGGGGTGATCTCAACTTTCATTCTCAAAATGAACATACTTCTAGTTATGATTTGTTAGACTTCGCAATCACATATTCTACTCTATAATTGAAATCAGTTATAATGTACATTTCTTCACTGGATTAGAGTCCCACTATGTTATTCAGAGTCCCACATGAAGAATAGTTTCACACTACCATTTTAATGAACCAAAATGTTATAAATTTAATTCTATATGAAATTTAATTAAATGTCTTGTTATGTAAAAGAAATGGAGAAGAACCATTCACATATTTTGTCTAATAATGTCCTACAAAATTTCTAGTTAATCATCATTAACGTTGATAATATATTTGAAGAAAAATTATAACATGATTAGTATGAATATAATATTTTTATAAACCCAATTCACAAACACAATGGAATTGATAGACTCAACTAGTAGGATCATAACCTATGAAGCCCATTTACCGTAGTCATTGAGGGAGATAGCATCGCTGGACGTTTTTCTTGACCCATCCCAAGATGATATCCTATATCTTAACCATGATAAAAATCATTTACAGAATAATTTCATGCTAATCGATATAAAGGCCCAATATATGTTCGTCAAAGCACCCCATGAAAGTATCACCTTCTCACATGTTACTCTTATCATGTCAGTTGGTTTTGTAAATGGGTATGTATCAAGGACCAACCAATATGTGTATGTATATAATTTTTCATAGAATAATGAATATATTTTGACACAATTAATTTTAGTTTATAAATGATTTAATTATGATATATTGAAAAAAAATCAAGAATCGATGTTATTTCCCCTTGAAATAGAATATCAATCTCAAATGATATAGTTTGAGTAATGAATCATCCCCAAAGGCATGACTATTATGATGGAACACACTAATGTGGTTTCCAAGGGATTGTATTGTCTTCCTCTTATCTGATAGGTTGAATTTTTTATCGAGATTATATATAAACATTATGGAATATATTGTATAGAATTAATGTTGAGGAACATGATGTGGTGAAGAAAAAACTATTGGAGAATTTTGATAAAGGGTTTATACTCACATGTGATTCACGGTGGGGTGTACCATTCCTCTCCATTATGAATAACGATGTGGAAATGAACCATATCATTGATTATCATGAGATCAATAAGATCTTCATAAGGAAAAAATATCCTCTGCCATAGATTGATTATTTTTTATCAACTACATAGTGCAGAATACTTCTAAATGGTGGAATAGTGGTCAAGATATTACCATGTTAGGGTGAAAAAGAGGATATTCCCATGACACCTCTTCGTACGTGGTATGAGAATTATGAGTTCATAAAAATTCCATCCAAAATCAAAAATTATCTAATAATATTATTTTAATTAATGAATAGATTCTTGAGATATTACCTCTACAAATATGTTGTAGTTTTTATAGATGACAACCTAATATACTCTTAAAAAGGAGGGTCATGAGGAGCATAATTTTATATTAAAAAAGTCCTTACAAAAAGAGAATATAAATCCCATATATATCAAATGTGTGTTTTGTTTGAAGTATGTTTCAT
Organism: Viscum album; assembly: GCA_963277665.1. Lineage (NCBI taxonomy): Eukaryota > Viridiplantae > Streptophyta > Magnoliopsida > Santalales > Viscaceae > Viscum > Viscum album. The sequence goes on along the minus strand of CAUJRU010000729.1, from coordinate 204,673 downwards.
TAATTTTGTATATCATCACAATAAATGGGCTATCGTTGTGCTCTAAAAATATAAGGAATCGATGGATGGTCGAGGCCATCGTATTTGACATGTATCCATTGAATCCTTTCAGTAGATGGGTAATATCGTGGATTTGTGAGAAAATTATCATAATTTTTAGACCCTATATCTTGTATAAATAATAAGGGAGATAATTTTACATTGATTGATGAATGTGAAGATGTATTCAAGGAATTGAAAATGATTCTTATCACTTCCCCTATACTCACACAGCCCACAGGTGGAGAAATTTTATTATTATTTCGTGATGCTTCATAGAATGGATTGGGATTTGTGTTAATACATATTGATAAATTTATATCCTAAAATTCAAGGAAGCAGAATGTTCATGAATATAACTAAAAAACACATGATTTGGATATTACTTTAGTTGTCCTCCATTTGAAAATATGGATGTATTCTCTATTTGTGGTGAACTGTGAAATATATTTTCTTCACAAAAGCATGAAGTATATATTCACATTTTTTTTCAATATGTACTAATGATGATTGTTATAGATGATCAAGGTCTATTACTACTCAATCCACTACAATACAAGAAAATAGAATAAAGTGGAAGACACTCTAGTAGAAAAGATAAAAAAATTATTTCATTGATTAAAATTGAGTGTAATTAAATATTTTTTTATTTGAAATGGATGGACATGGGAATTATAAAAGAAGGAACATCATCAATAATTTCAGAATTTGTTCATCAACCATAAATTCTAGAATAAATAATGGATTCTCAGAGAAATGATGATGGAATTTAAACAAATGGGTAAAATATATGAAAATTTAAATCCCTAGAGTACAATGTTAATTAAGAAAGAGTTATGATGTTTTTTTCAAGACTATGTGTACCAATAAATCATGAATTAAACAAGTGTTGTTGGATTATACACATAACTCAACCTTCTCCATCCACCAAGGAATCATAAAGACATATACATGTATTTTATAATAATATTGGTGGGAAAATATGATGGAAGAAATTGAGGAATATACATCAAGATATCTTGTACGTCAACAAGTGAAGTAAGAAAAGCAAAAACTCTTAGGTAATGATGAAACAATTACCCATACCTAAATAGAAATGGAAAAAATCATCCTGGAATTTTTCATTAGTCTTCCAAAGACATCAAGAGATAATAATTCTATAGGTGTTATTGTTGACTCCATTTAAAATACTGTATAGTTCATTTTATATCAATAGGATTTCTCACTGGATAAACATGCACATATATATATCACATAAGTAGAAAAGACTAATGGAACACCATTATCGATTATATCTGATTGAGATACATTATTCACCTCTACGTTTGGTAAGAGTGTCCAAAATTATTTAAATACTAATATAAACTTCATCACGGTTAATCACCACCAACTAATTGAAAATATGGTGGGAATTTCTAGTGTCGTGGGGACATGTTGAAAGAATTCTCAGTTTACTTCTATGGATGATGGGATCAACATCTTCCTCTGGTTGAGTGCTCTTTCAAGAACAGATTCTATTCATGAATCCAAATTCCTCCTATGAAACCCTTTAAGTGAAGAGGAGATGAACACATACAATTTAATGTGAAGTTGTGGAATGGAAACCAATAGGTCATAAAATGATGGAAAAGGTTAATATTATTCACCATCAAATTAATGCTTCTCAGAGTCGATAGAATATCTATGATTAAAATCATCAAAGAGACACTGATATTGATGTTAGATACATAGTATTCCTTCAGAAAACACCATGGAAGAAAGTGATGAGATTTTATAAGAAGTTAAATCTTATTTCAATATATATCAACCCCTTCAAGATTCTTGGTTTCATTGGAGCAGTTCCTACCAACTACCACTTACACCAAACCTATCTCAAGAGCATGATGTATTCCATATATCCCTCTTGATAAAGTACATACCACACCCCTCACATGTATTTAATCAAGAGTTGGTACCATTAGAGAATGGTCATTCATATGATGAGTATTCATTGACGATCTCAGATTGTAGAGACAAAGTAATACAAATTAAGACAATGCACCATTCCAATGTGATGTGGGGAAACAAAATGTTTAATAAAAAAATGGGAACCATATGAGGAAATGAAACATAGTAACCCCCATTTATTTTAGTCCTATAAATTAAAAATTAGGTGGTGAAGTTTATAAAGAGGGGAATATTATAATGAAATGAACTGTTATAAATTAAATCCCCTTTATAAATTAATTAAATGACTTATTATATAAAATGGTTATAGAAAACACATGCACTTATTTGGCCTTATTAAATACTATTTAAATTAATATTAAAAATCATCACCGTTGATAATATAGTAGCAGAATAGCGGTCAAAATATTTTTATAAATATATATTTTTGATAAAAACAATTAACTTAGAATAAAGATGTAATGGACTCAAATAGTACTAGCATACCCTATAAAGACCATTTATCAAAAAATATAAGGGAAATGGAATCATTGGATTATTCAATTTACCAAGATCAATCTAAGAGCCCACAACTTAAGAATGATATAGATTTTATTCCAAATGAGACTTATGTTTTCCATTTAATATTATGTGATTTTATGTTTATTTGGTTAATTTTATGAAGCCTTTATAAATCCTCCTGAACTATTAAAATATTTGAATATTTCAATATAATGTAATTAAAAGTTTGAATCACATCCATATAAGAAATTGTATAATTCGGTTATGTTCTGTCATTTTCCTTATAAGATAATTAAGAATACTTTAATTTGGTATAAATCATGAGAAAAAATCATGGGAAGGTTTTTGTTTTTGGTTGTTTTATTATATGGAGTCTAAAAAATAAGTATGAGATATAATAATGGAATCCCCACTGATTTCCTAGATAAACACACCAATTCACGCATTTTCCTTCACTCTAATTTCATTGGGAAAATCCTTAAAATTTTCCTCCCCTGACTAGTGTCATCCCAAATTCCCCCAGTAGTCTCATTAATCTCTTCCCAAGAATTTGTAGTCACACACTCAAGTATTGGATGTTTTATTTTCTCCATATTTGAAAATTATTATTAACATTATACCCTTTACCCTTATTTCCATATGGTGGGATATCTTATTCCATATCCCCATTACTATAAAATTTATGAAAAGATTATGAGATATCCATTTCTCACTAATCAACCGATTTTATGAATTTTTAAGGGACACTGTTATGCTACCCAAATTTCACCATAGTTTTCCATGCTAAAACAATTGTTTAGTGAATAATATACACATTTTAAATCATGGTTTTCCACATTAATACACATATACTAATTTTTATTTGGACAGAAAGGTATATATTCCAAATTCTTTTATTGAAGAATAAAATTTGATGATGAATGAATCTATGTATTGTCATATATGTGGGACATAAACAAGATAATGAAATGAATGCAATGGGAGCGTCCCAAATTATATAGAGTTCCAATGCATTGGGTAATGGTTAGTCACCTGAGACGTCATTTTAGGATAGCGAGTCAACATAATTCATTTATAGGAAATTATCCATCAATATTAATTGGTAGGTATCCTTGACCGATGTTAATGATACAGTGGTTTATATTGTTTCCATATTTCGCATGTTTCCATTTTGTTATCATGATGTATCATACTTAATTTTTATTTTTTATGATTCTCAATAATTTTATTCCACATTTATATGACTATGGTCTAATATTTATTACATTATTCATTTTAATCCATGTTTCTTACCTCACTAGGTTTATATCTCACCCCTTCCCTATGTTAGCCCCCAGGTTATCTGGTGCGATTTAAAAATTCATTGAATTTTAGAGGCATGTTAACAAATGTTTTCATTAATGTCATTTTATCCCATGTTCAAGAAGTTATTCTATGTATGAAATACCCAAAGACACTGTAATTATTGATTTCTTTGTGTTATTGTATGTAATACAATGTAATAAATCATTTATTAATGTTTAATAAATATAGGTGTTTTCATAGCCTTGTTACCAAAAATGATAATACAAAAAAACATTAAAGAATTAATATAAATATTGACTTATTTGACATTAACTAATAAAGATCTTTCTTTTGAGACTTCATGATAAATAAAATATAATATACTCAAAAACCGAATAAATATACATAACAGGTTCTTCTTCAAAATTCTTTCCCTTGACATGTCAGTTTTTTATTGCATATATAGTATTCCAAATTACCAATATGTGTATTAAATAATTATTACATATCATACATATCACTTAGAGAAGAGTCATCGTGAAAATATAATACATCCCAAACTAATGACTTCAATCCCATAAAATATCAAATAATGAATGAAAATAATATTATTTCTTCTCGAGAAGGATCTCAACCTATGACCGATAAATGGGTTTATCATAAACTATTAGGATGAACAACCTCACCAATTATTATTGTTATTATTGTAGATTCTATTGATGAATTTGTCTATTAGTTTATAGTAATAAATTCAATGGTTATCAAATGTGTTATCCCAAAAAAACCACTTGATAAAGAAATGTAGTTTAAATATGTTCTTATCCACATGGATATATATTTCTGCGATGATAACTAAAATAGTATGCTATATAAATACATTAAAATTCACACAAAAACTCAAATAACAAAATAGGTCTGTCTAAAAACCAAATTCACATCACAATATTCCAGCATCTCTAAAGGAGATTCACCAAAAACTCAGAAAGTATTGAATATTCACCATTAATGGAATCCATCTTTGTGTAAAAGATTCACCGGAAGCTGAACATGGTCTACATGGATTTTCAAAAAGGGTATTCGTCTGAAAATAAGATTATCCAAAAATGATCATTACCGTATACAATATGGAAACCCAAAAATGACCATACTCAAAGTATTTCATTTGTGGTCGATCATTTGATTTTTTTATCCCCCATAAGGAATCATATTCATAAAGCACACTTTATCCACATTCCACCTTTTATCATGTGAACTATTTTTACAGTTTACACATTCCTCCTCAGGAAGCTCACATCTTGAAATGCCTCACCGTACATAATTATTTATGTTTTTTATAGAAATTTCCTTATCCATTTTTATAAACAACTATAGAGACTTGGATGAACTCGATTAGAATCACATCTGATGAGTTCTTGGTTTACATACATTCATCCAAGATGGATGATTTCTTGAAGAGATCGTTTGTGAGGAGGAACAAGAAAACTCCCTCATACATCAGATGGATCACAATCAAAGAAGAAATATGACCAGACATCCACATTAATTTCAACCTTTTTAATCGATAGGTGAAAAATACTCATGAAAATTTTCCACACATCAATCTCAACACTATTCGGTAATAAGGTAAAAAATAAAGGGTTTTCACTAAGAGGCCATAATTCTATACCCCATACCGATGTGTAGCTCTACATGGTGGTTCCACTCTCCTATGTTCATTTGTGAAATTCTGGCCCAACACATCAAGACCTACAGGCACATTTTAATGTACCATATTTTTACATCTATTATTTAAATATTATATGGGAATTATATCGAGACTAGGCATTGAGATGGTGTGCAGTTCTGAGGCCCGGTGATCCTGGAACAAATGTTTGAATTTAATTATATAATTAAATTACCCGTGAGTGTGGTTTTCCTAAAAAAGTTGAATAACTCCAGAATAGGTGCTTGGATCGGAAATCTGAGAGCACCGTTGCATCCAGAGCAGTGGTTTTACCCTACAGAGACCTATCATCGGCTGGCACAGGTCGGTGGCGAAATCTAGTTTTTGGACGTAACCGTAATAAGATATTTAGTAAAAATATTTTATTATATTTTGTTACAATAAGATATTTTAATCCTTTTATATAATTGTTTCTTCATGGGTCCAGGGTTATAGACCTCATAACCCTTAATCCCTTGGAGGCTCTTGATACTCTGGAAGAAATCCCCAATGTGGCGAGCAGATCGTTGCCAACGATTGCCGTGAATACAAGTAGGACGTTTGATTTTGGTTTCCTTTCCCCATTATTAATCCCTACGATGAACTCAGACTAATCCACGCAAATATTATCCTGTGGATTGCTCGTATTTGCGGTAGGGGATTTGGTGAGGATTTTAGGGACGGATTCTTGAAGGTTATTTTGGTTTCTTTTATCCTACTAATGGTGATGAACCATGATCGACATGAAAATCGATTGAGGTTCGTCCCCCTCGATTTGTTGTGCCTTTCTTCCCCGATTTCCTCGTGTTCTTCATGTTCATTCTACGCTTTCTTCACAGAGATATTAATTACGGATCATTGCGCATCTGTTGTGTGATGAAAAGATCCCAAATTTAAGATCTGGTGTTGGTACAACCCCACAGAGGTGCGACTGCGGTAGTGATGGACGAATCGAAATATATCTTTCTTTCATACGATTTCGGCACGGGTGACCCGAATCAGATTTTGGATCCGATCAAAGGCCTGAAACCCATGGATTCGGCATCACGATGACGAGGAAACCTGAGATCTTTAGTTTCACAGCAAACGGATATGAGAAACGAGATCCATAGATCCAGCCAAGGCGCGAGGAGTAAGACAGCGATTCTGAAGAAATACCGACTAAATGACGTGTAGTATGGGATACATGGAGTTTGTTCATCGGCAGACCACCTGGGGTGTACTCCGGGAGTACCAAGATTCAGGATGGGTACACGGCCAATGACACTACGTGTATACCCTTCCCCGACCAGACCCAGCCATATACATGGGATACCCCATGTACTGGTACACAGGCATGGCGACACGGACAGAGACCATGTATGGGCACATGGCTAGCATACACGGAGTGAACCCCAGGTGCTTGGACACAGCGTTTAATCCTACTGCATTACGTATAGTTACTTTTTACGAAAATCTTAGAGACACGAACTGTTAACACGGGCATCACCCAGAGTCAAGGAACACGACGTGTGATATTTCTACACGCCTTATAGTCTAGTTTTACACACATAGACTGGAGACACGGACCGTTTACATGGGAGGTACCCAGAGTCAAGGAACACGGAATGTAACCTTACTAAACTCCATGTAACTATTTTTACAAGGCTTGAGCCAGTTGTCTTTGGTGACTTAGACCATCTTTCTTAGGGTTTATACCATTGGTCTTTCCCTTGAAATTTTCTGGTATCATTTCCTATGTACAAGAGTATGATCCATTCAGCAGGACTTCTTAAATATAGTTTTTGGAATCCCTTCAATGATAGTTGGAGATGGATCCTCTATTCATTCCGGAAACCCTATGTAGAGTTCTTGGTATCGACGTGACCTACTTTACCCGGGCGCTGATCCTCTACATAGCGGATTAGTTCAGACTGAGTCATTAGAATCACGCCATAGCTATTGGTTTTGATCCTCATCTGAACATCATATTCTCAAGTACTTTTGGAGTGTGTTCTGCTGAAATTATTACATAGTTACCTCACTCTTCAGACCTAGGAGTGTGTTCTCCTTGTTACGTGCTTAGTGGAATCTTCAAGCTGGATCTTAGTGGTGGTTTCCCAATAGTTGACCATCTATGAGTATTTTTGGATATTCTGGTTATATTTTTTGTAAACATATACTGTATAAAACTGATTTTATCTTTCCTTTGTGGTATTTTATCCTTGTTTTTTTCTTTTGTGGTTTTGGGGTGTCCTTCTGGGTACTGTTATACTCACCCCTGCATGGGATTTTTCCACACGTGTCATGTCTTGTGTAGATGAGCGAGCCTTTGACAAGATTCTAGGTGGACCAGGAACAAACGGTGCGCAGTGTGATTAGGTAGGTCGAGGAGTGTTCCTACGGCTACGGAATGCAGTCCCAGTACCTTTCATTACAGTTTAAAATTTGTTACAGACACTGTTTTTGTGGGATTTTACTTTTGGCCTAGGGATTTACACTTATTGTACATTACTTTTCTGTCGTACTCTGTTGGTTGGGATTTTAGTGTACGAAAGCATTTCAATTTTTAGTAGATTTTACTTCTTCAGCTCGTGGGCATGGATATGTTGTGTGCGTGTGTACAGGTTTATCTCCAATACCTCCCATGTTAGTAACATTCCTACATAGTGCTACTCTCCAGGCCTTGGCCTATTAGAGGCGGGCTTGGGGAGTTTCGGCACAGGACCCACTGTGACGGGTCGTGACAGAGTGGTATCAGAGGTGGTCGGTTCTACCTTAGGGCTGGGAGTCTGTGAGTTGGTTTGGGGAAATAGTGTTAAGTGTTTTGAGTTTATCTTTCAGGCCAGGGACCCTAGTGTTGCTACAGGATGCCTTTGTAACCAAAAACCAAAACTCTGATAACTTGCTTTTTGACTCGGAACATGAGAAAACTAGTGGCATGGGAAAATAATGGTACATGCATCATATATGAATGGGATGTGGTTTCCATGACCTTCTTGAGATAGATCTCCAGATATAATCACTCATTGTGATACATCTTGTTTCTTTACAAGATGCCTCTGGGACGTGAACCCACTTGGATCCGGCATCTCAATCATGAGGACGACCCCCTCAGTGATGATGCATCGATACAGGGACCATATCCCCCAGTTTTACCTTCAGGTGGTGTGCCAGCTATTCTACCACTTGTGGAAAAGTGTTCAATGCTTATTGTACCAGTAGTGGAGGAGCCCAGGCTGAGTGCACTCCATGAGTTTCCGAGACAGATACCCCTCAGGTTTCTAGGGGAGACCCACCCTCATAAATTTGAGGACTGGCTGGGGAAGTGTCTAGAGTCTTCCATTTGGTCAGGACACTAGCAAACCAGATGGTGATCCTGGCAGCGAGCCTTTTTTAGGGCTCAGCAGTGCGATGGTGGAGTTTGGTTATCCAGACTCACGACGATGCAAATCTTGCATGGTAAGACATTGATCATCTCTTGAGATAGGATTTTGCACGGGTTACCCTAAGAGCATTACGTATATATGAGCTTCTTCATCTCCAGTAGAGAACCATGTCGGTGGCTGACTATTATTCGAGCTTCACTGACCTCTCACGGTACTCGATGGATATGGTCAGGGATCAGTACTTAACAGCTCAGACAATTGACCGGGGATTCTGCAGAGAAATTCGAGCTAGCATCATCCCTATGAGCATTCATAATTATGTTGGGGTGCCCATGCAGGCTTTGGTGGTTGAGAGATTCTTGGAAGAGTAGAGAAAACTGACAGTTTTCCGTAGTGAGCATGCTGGATTAGAGACCTCGGTAGTAGGGTGCTGGCATCAGGGACCCAGGCGTGGGATACGTTTTCATAGGAGATCCCAAGACAATATATCTTCCGTACATGGTCTTTAGGGAGCATCCATCCAGCCTCAAGAGAGGCAATTATACTCTTCTAATGGTAGGGTACATCTCGCTCAAGATTGTCCGACCCGCCATACTACTGACATGGGAGCGGTGGCTGGACCACCTAGGCAGAGGCAACGTGTGGAGCAGACAGATTAGTGAGGTGGTGGATGTGGTAGAGGATCTGGGAGAGAAGCTGGAGTTGGTCGGCATTTTGACCTTTTACCACTACCACCCACAGGAGGTCCACCCCTGGCTCAGGGAGTCGGTGTAGAGGGTCATGGACTGCTGCAGGAAGTAAAGTTCTATGACCTAGGTACTCCAGGAATGATTTGAGATACAATTGATGTCTTTTATACTTAGGTTGTCGTACTGATAGAAACAGGTGCTAGACATTATTTTCAGGCTGCTTATCTTCTTCGAGACTTTGAGATTCCAGTTGAGTTGTTGACTTGACCCTTACACTTAGAAAAACTTACTGGAGAAGGTTTTGAGATCACACTCTTATGCAGACAGTGTGACCTTACCCTTGGAGGCTAGAGATTCAGTTGGAAGCTCTTGGTGGCAACTTCGAAGCCTTACGATTTCATTCATGATATGGATTGGCTATCCACATTTCATGCCCATATTGACTATTTTAGATGAAGGGTACGGTGTTTCCGCAGTTATGGAATGTGGATCTCCTTCATCAGTGAAAATGAGACCCATGCAACACAGGATGGATTCATGTGTCGGATAGTAAATCTGATTTCACATAAGTCGACTAGAATAGCCCATGGTGCAACAGATGTTACGAGTTTCCAGTTTCCAGCAGTAGTGGCTGAGTACGAGGATGTCGTTCGAGAGGATTTCCCCGGACTACCACCCCATTGGGAGATAGATTTATGCATTGAGTTGCAACCCATGATGACACCGATTTCTGCATCATCATATCAGATGGCTCCTGTAGAGCTTCACGAGCTAAGAGTGCAGTTGGAAGACTTATAGAGGAAAAGCTTCGTAAGACCTAGTGTTTCACCCTGGGCGGCCCCCGTGTTGTTTTCCAAGAAGGAATACAAGTGCTTGAGGATATGTGTGGATTACTGGTGCTTGAATCAGGTGACCGTGAAGAACCAGTATCCACTATCGAGAATCGATGACTTCTTCGACCAATTAATTGGGGGCACAATGGTTCTCAAAGGTTGATCTACGATTAGGCTATCACCAGTTGCGAGTATGGTATGAGGATATTCCGAAGAAGGCTTTCAGATGTCACAACGGTCACAATGATTACATGGCGATGCCCTTCGGCAAGATGAAGAGCTCGGTAGTGTTTATGGGACTCATGAATCGGATCTTTCAGCCTTATGTAGATTAGTTCATAGTGGTATTCATCAATGATATCCTTGTGTACTCTACCTCTATGGAGGATCACGTGAGGCACCTATGGATGGTTCTGGACACACTCTGAGTGCATCAGTTGTACGAGAAACTCTCGAAGTGTCAATTCTGGATATTGGAGGTCCACTTTATGGGACACGTTATCTAATAAGATGGTGTAGTAGTGGACCCATCCAAGGTAGAGGCAGTGTCAGCATGGGAGCCACCCCGGAGCGTGGAGGAGGTGCGGAGATTCCATGGCTTGGTAGGCTACTATCGGATATTTATTCTTTATTTCTCTAGGATTTCAGCACTCATAACAGCATTGACCCGAAAGGGGTAGCCTTTCATGTGGACCAAGAGATGCTATCAAGATTTCCAGCATTTGACACAGATTCTTTCGAGTGGCCCGATCTTTAGACTACTAGAAGATGGAATTGAGTACGTGGTGTTATGTGACGCATTTGGAACCGAGCTTGGTTGTGTCCTGATTCATAGGAAATCAGTGATTTCCTATGGCTCGCGTCAGTTGAGGCCACATGAGAAGAACTACGCGACCCATGATCTGGATATTTCAACGGTAGTTTTCTCGTTGAAGCTGTGGCGGCACTACCTGATAGGCGTGCAGTTTATCATCTACTCTGATCACAAGAGACTCAGATATATATTTTCTCAGAAGGATATGAATTTGAGACAGAGTCAGTGGATTGAGTTCCTCCAGGATTACAACATCGAGATCAATTATACTCCTGGGTAGGGGAAAGTTGTGGCAAATGATCTCATCAGGAAATACAGTTCACAGTTGCTGGATGAGGTGATGAGGTAGTTGGCCTCTTTACAATTATCCTTCAAGGACAGAGATTATGGAGTTTACCATCAGTCAATGGTTGTTACCCCTCCACTATTATAGCAATCCAGGGAAGCATAGCTTGAGGATTCTAGTTGTGATACTTTACGTGATCAGATATCTATAGGTGATGCTGCTGATAGATATTCAAAAGGGGGGAGCACATTTTTCTCTTCAGAGGGCACATAGTAGTACTAGTGACGTTGTAGGAGGATGTTCTGAGGGAGTTCCATACATATCCTTTGGAGGTGCATCCAGGTGTGGAAAAGATGTACCAGGACCTCCGATGTCAGTTCTGGTGTCCAGGAATGAAGAAGAGTGTGGTGGAGTTTGTTTCTCGATGCCTTTCTTTTCAGCAAGTAAAGTATGTGCACCAGGTGCCATCAAGATTGACTCAGCACCTTGAGGTGCCATAGTGGATGACGTATGGGATATCCAGGGACTTCGTGATAGTTTTACCATGTATGTCCAGGGGACACTATGACATTTGTGTGGTCATTGACAGGGTCAACTAGTTGTCCCACATCCTAGCCATACGGGAGCAGAGTTTAGTAGAGAGCTTGGTAAGCCTCTATGTGCAGGAGATAGTTTGGATTCATGGAGTTACATCCACGATCATCTCATATCATGATGCTCGTTTCACATCCAGGTTGTGGAAGGGATTGCAGGAAGCTTTTTGGAATCAGTTACGCTTGAGCACAACGTTTCATCTTTAGACTGATGGTTATACATAGTGGACCATCCAGGTTCTGGAGGTTATGCTACGAGCATGTATACATGACTTCGGTCATAACTTGGAGGATCACCTGCCACTGGTAGACTTTGCTTATAACAACAGTTATCATTCCCCCATTGGTATGGAACCATTTTAGGCTTTGTACGGGCGACCATGCAGGTCTCCCCTTTGCTAGAATGGCCCAAGAGAGTCAGCACTCATGGGCCTATAGATTGTGCGATCTACTATAGAGAAGGTGCAGGTCATCCAGGAGTGGATGAAGACTGCACAGAGTCGGCAGAAGTCTTATTTAGACAGGAGACAGAGGCCCGTGGAGTTCGAGGAGGGAGACCATGTGTTCTATCGAGTCTCGCCTCGATTGGGGCTGCAGAGATTTGGCCGAGGCGGCAAGCTATCTCTGAGGTTCGTCATCCCTTTTTAGACTCTGATTATAGTTGGCAATGTGGAATACCACTTGGCTCTACCTCCTCAGATGGAACTGGTAAACACCGTCTTCCATGTGTCGCACCTACGGAGGTACATTCATGATCCATCATATGTTATCGACTATGGCGAGCTGGACATCGATGATGGAGTGACCATTGCTGAGTACCCAGTGTAGATCACGGATCGGCAAGAGAAGATCATTCGTGGTTGAGCTATTCCCTTTTTGTGTGTCTGTTGGCAGCATGAGAATGTCCCGGAGAGAACGTGGGAGCGGGAGGCTCAAATTCATGTGCAATACCCACATATTTTTGAGAAACCTTTGTTTTGGCTTTTTGGAGACATAAATCCCTAAGGTGGGAATGATATAATATCCTGGATTTTTCCATTATAATCATAATATTATAAGGGAATAATTTCGAGACCAGGGTTTGAGATGACGTGCAATTCTGAGGCATAGTGATCCTTGAAAAAATGTTTGAATTTAATTAAATAATTAAATTGCGTGTGGGTGTGGTTTTCCTGAAAAAAGTGGAATAACTCCGGAACAGGTGCTTAGATCGGAAACATGAGGGAATCATTGCATCCAGTGCAGTAGTTTTACGCTAGGAGAGACCTAACATTGGCTGGCGTAGGCCGGTAGTGAAATCTAGTATTTGAACGTAACCGTAATAAAATATTTAATAAAAATATTTTATTAAATTTTGTTACAATAAGATATTTTTTCCTTTTAAATAATGGTTTGGGCTGGGGTCCAGGGTTATAGACCTCACAACCCTAAAACCATTGGAGGCTCTGGAGGCTCTAGCGGAAAGCCCTGACATGGCGACCCGATATTCACCAACGAACATGACAAATCCATGTAGGATGTATGATTTTGGTTTCCTTTCCTCGTTTATGATTCTTATGACAAACTCAGACAAATCCCTGAAAATATTAGCATCTGGATTTATCATATTTTCGGTCTGAGATTTTTGCGGGGATTTTGGGGATTGATTTTTGAAGGTTATTTTGGTTTTGTTTTTCCTTCAAATGGTGACGAACCAAGATCAACACGAACATTGATCGGGGTTCGTCCCACTCGATTTGTTGTGCTTTTCTTCCTCGATTTCCCTACGTTCTTCGTGTGCGTTCTACGCATTCTTCACGGAGATATGAAGAATGGATCGTTGCACATACTTCATGTGATGAAACGATCCCACATTTAAAATATGGCATCGGTACAATCCCACAGAGGTGCGAGTACGGTGGTGATGGAAGGATCAAAAAGGATAAGAAGATATCGTTCTTCGAATGATTTCTACACTGGTGACCGGAATCAGATTTTGGAGTAGATCAAAGGCCCGAAACCCACGTATTCGGTATCACAACGAAGAGGAGACCTTAGATCATGAGTTTTGAAGTAAACGTAAAAGTGAAATGAGATCTGGAGATATGGACAAGGCGCAAGGAGGAAGACGACGATTCTTTAGAAATCCCGACTACACGGCGTCTATTATGGTCTACATGGTGTGTGTTCGTCGGTGGACCACCTGTCCTGTACTCTTGGAGTACATGGACTCGGGTTGGGAACAAGGCCAAGGACATGACGTGTATACCCTTCCTCGTCCAGACCCAACCAGATACATGGGATACCCCATGTACTTGTACATGGTCATGGCGACACGGATAGAGACTGGGTATGGGCACATGGATAGCATACACAGAGCGAGACTCACATGAGCGAACATGGTGTGTAATCCTACTACGCGTTATGTAGTTACTTTTTATGACAATCCTAGAGACACGGGCCGTTTACAGGGGCCGTACCCAGAGTCAAGGAACACGGCGTGTGATCTTTCTAAACGCTGTGTAGTCCAGTTTTACACACCTATTCTGGAGACACGTGACATTTACACATGCAGTACCCGGAGTCAAGGAACATGGTGTGTAACCTTACTACACACTGTGTAACTTGTTTTACAAGGCTTGAGAATGTTTTCTTCTATGTCATGGACTATCTTTCTTAGGGTTCGTACCCTTGGTCTTTCCCCAAAAGGTTTTTGGTATCATTTACTATGTATAGAAGTATGATCCCTTCAGTAAGACTTCCTTAAAAGAGTTGTTGGAATCCCCTCTATGTGACTTGGAGCCAGATCTTCTATTCGTTCCTAGTACCCTATGTATATTTCATGGTATCGAAGTGACCTACTATACCTAGGCTCCGATCCTCTTATTAGCAGATTAGTTCAGACTGAGTTGTTGGAATCACCTCATTGCTATTAGTTGTGATCCTCATCTAAACATTGTATTCTCAAGTAGTTGTGGAGTCTGTTCTCTTGTAAAGAGTACTTCGTTACCTCTCTCTTCAGACCTCAGAGTGTGTTCTCCTTGTTACATTCTTAGTGGAATCTTTGAGCTGGATCTTAGTGGTGGTTTTGCGATAGCCCACTACGTATGAGTATATCAGGATATTCTTGTTATATGTTCTATAAACATATACTATGTAGAGCTGACTGTATCTTTTCTTTGTGGTATTTTTTCCTTGCTGTTTTCCTTCGTGGTTTTGGAGTTTCCTAGTTGGTAATGTTTTACTCACCACTACACGGACTTTTCCCACACGTGTTTTGTCTTGTCCAGATGAGCGGGCCATTGACAAAATTCTAGGTGGACTAGGACCGGATGGTGCATAGTGAGATTAGGCAGGCCGAGGTGTGTTCCTATAGCTACAGATTGTAGTCCCAGTTCCTTTCTTTATAGGTTAGATGTAGTTAAAGACTCTTTTTTGGTGGGCTTGTACTTTTGGCCCTGGGTTTTACACTTACTATACATTACATTCCGGTCGTACTCCGTTGGTTGGGATTTTAGTGTATTCATGCATTTCTATTTTTAGAAGCTTTTACTTCTTTAGCTTGTGGACTTGGAGATGTTGTGTGCATGTGTACAGGTTTATAGGAAATGCCTCTCATTTAGTGACATGTGTACTCGGTACAAGTCACCAGACCCTAGCCTATTTGAGGTCGGCTTGGGGAGTTGCGGCTGGGGCCCCACGAGGATGGGTTGTGACACGCATGCTCTACAGGACATATACATGGGCCTATTCCCATTAGGGCTTGCACGCTGTCACTACTTCTTTCTTGATGACTCATGATGGTATCCCTTGTGTGTGGGTGGCCACCAGGTCCCACACATTCCATTGCTTCGATTAACCTAGGATCGTTATCCCCTCCGAAAAAACTTCAAAACCTGTAAATACTTAAAATTGATAAAACCCTAAACCATTAAACCCCCCTAAGAACCTTAAAACACTAAAAACCCATAAAAACATAAAAACCCAATACAGACTCTAAAAACCCTATAAACTCCTAAAATTTTAAAATAACTCTAAAATTATTTAAAATCCATAAAAAATAAAAAACCACAAAATCCCTAAAAATCCAAAAACCCATAAAAGTCCTAAGAACCATAAAACCCCTCAAAATCCATAAAATCCAAAAAAATCATAAAAAGATTCTAAAAAACAATAAAAAATTAAAATAGCCTAAAAACCATATAAAAATATTAAAAACCTCAAATGATATAAAACCCACATGAAACCATAAAAATTCTCCAAAAATCACCACTGAATCAATGAAAATTCTCTAGGCATCAATATCATCACTTCATATATACTCACCAAACACATATTGACACACTGTGGAATCAAATAAACACTAAGGATTAATAATATCCCAATTTTATTTTTTTTATTATTCCATTACATATAACCTCTCATATAAAATAAAATATGTTTCTTTCATATTTATTCCTCCATAATGAATAAAAAATACAGGGGTAAATTGTGGTTTTCTTAACAAATATTTCTTCTCAGAATCCAATTCTATTGTTTCTTAAAATAAGGAAGGATCTAACGTGATACATGGAAGGTAGAATTTTGTTAATCACCTCTATATCTATATTGTTGTACTAAGTATAGAAAATAAGAGATATATAACTATGGGTATAAAGACTATCTGTTAAATATCTAGTTATGTAAATTCCATCTTAGAAAAGTACCATAGGATATACAAGATGATATATGTTCTTTATCAAACACAACAAAAGACTATATGTACAAGAATAATTGCACCTTTTCTCATATATTTATCAATCAATAACTAATATTAAATTAATACAATTTATATTGAGACAATATTGTGACTAGTTAACTCATAAATCAAATCCCCCCCCCACCCTAAAGAGATGAATCCAAGTTTATCATCAGGTAATTAAATGAAATCCATTAAGAAAAACACTTCTCGATAAACTCACTTCTTTTTTATCACAATACATAAAAGGGTAGAAAATAAGTTTGTGCCTCCTCAATGTATTAAAGTGATATGGAAAGTTTGATGATAACGTTTTAGAGTTAACTAAAAAACTATCTTGTTGCATTATTTTGGTGAAAATATCTACAACCTGAACTTTTGTAGAAATACATTATAGCTATATTTCTCCTACTACAACCTTTCATTTTATTAAATGATTCCCCATATAAATATATTTAGATATTTAACATTTCACTATATTTTTAGATAATAAAATAGAATTTTTACTATAACCTAAAATTTTTAGTTGTCTCTTAGTCTCAATTTTAAAATATGCCAATTATACATCAATCTAAATAATATATGCATGTGCATGTGTAGAAGAAATATATTCAGACTCATCCATTAGAATATTTATTAAATTATGCTCCTTTATATACCAACTAACACATCCTTCCACCATAAATAAGGTTACACATGATGTTGACCTCTTCTCAATATAATCACCCACCTAATCAGTATCTGCAATGAACAACTATTTCAAATTTTCACTATGGTTGAATGATAGCCAATATTTCAGGGTTCCATTAACATATCTCAGAATTATATTAGTAGACTAAAAGCGAGACTCCTTTAAATAACTCTAAAAATAATCACATATAATCTTTGCATAATTTATATCTTTCCTTTATTCCACCTGATAATGAAGACTTCCATTGTGTTATATTGATTATTTATGATTAACGCTATTTCTAGCTTCAAACATGCATAATTTAGTTCCAAATGAAAATGATTTTTAAACTTCTTTTAATTTTCAATTAAATTTTTCTTCATTAATTCCCAAGTATAATTGTCTTCTGAGAAATATGTGGATTTTTCCTTTATGTCCATTTGATATCATAAAAAATATTTTATCTGACCATGAATGTACATCTCAAAAGATAATTTTCATTTTCTAAATAAATTATTAACGTACAATTTGATTTTCCCCATCAAATATGATTTCATCGACATATAATATGCCTATGATATTATCATTGGACCTTTCCCTCACATAATGGTTGCTATAAAAATTTCAATTTTTGGAATTCGTATACCTTAGACAACCATCTAATTTGGAATACCGGGATCAACAGACATATTTTAAACCATAGATCGATTTTCTAAATCATCATACTAGGAAGATATAATTATCTAAAACACAACCATTATGTTATTCAATATATAATTCTTCTTAAATAATAGTATTTATAAAGGAATATTTCGCATCAATTTGACAAACATAATAATGTATGCGTTTTTTAACATCATGGAACATTCTAATGGTTTCCAGCCTTGGTACAGGTGTAAAGGTTTTTTCAAAATCAATTACTTCCATTTGATAATTTCCTTTTTTAAGGGTATATATTTTTCTTGATACATCACCGTTCTCAATTAACATGTTTCTAAAAACATACATGGAACCAGTAACATGTTTATATTCAGGTCTTGTTATAAGATCTAAATTGGATTTCTTCTTAATATTATCAAGCTCCTCATTGATAGCTTGTATCTATTACTTATTCCCAACCTCTTATACCACTATAATATGATGAATTTGAGAAATATGTGAAATTTTATCTTTAATTTCCAATATTATTATTCTTTTTACAAGATACTATTGATTTTCACTAATAATTTTAGTCTCAAAATGATTCATTAATTTTTTGAACTCTTTTATCTTATTTTCAACCACATCATCTTCATCACTAGTATGTTCAAAATATTTATCCACAATATTGGTCTCTTTCTCATCAAATTAATTATTATTATTTTTTTTCATTCCATTTTTATCAAATATTCTGTATTTTTATGACTTTCATATATGATTTCATATGTTTTAAAAAAAATCTGATATCACTACACTGAATCATCTTGTTTATCTACTTTTTACAACATATTTAGCCTCTTCCACCAAATAGGTATCCCAATAAAATATATTCCTCTACTTTTTATTCATATTTTTACATATTTTTTTATTTTTATATTACATGGGATTACAAATACTCTGAATTCTCGAACAATTGGTTTTTGTTGTAGCATATTTCATATGAAATATTTTTTATTTCTGTCATAGTATAAATATATTATATATGTATATGTTATTAAATAATGCTTCTCTTAATAATTTCTTATAGAATTTATGTTCACCAAACATAGTTCTACAAATCTCAACTATGATTCTGATCATTCTTTCTGATACCCCATTTTTCAATAAAGTATATGATGTGATTTACTAATTCATGATTACATTTTTAGAAAGATAACATTAAAATACATCACATGTAAACTCAATACCATTATCTGATCTCAGTTTCATGATATAGAGAGTCATCTCCTTCATAGATTTCCTTCTTAGATTTTTGAACATTTAGTGGCCTCCAACTTCATCTTGATAAATATAAAAATAGTTTTCCATGTATAATAATTAATAAAGGTAATAAAATAAATATCACCTCAGGATGATTTTTTTCACATTGAGCAACATTAGTTGGAATGAATAAGTTCATGGGGTCCAAAATATTGAATAGAAAACTATTTATTAGAACATTGTGACATTTTCCCTTTTTGATAAGTTTCAAATATTTCATCTCTTTCACTTTTTATCATGGTAAATTACCTCATAATATCTTGTTTTAAAATTTTATTTATACACTTATGACCAAGTTGGACAAGCCTTCAATGCTAGAGGACTTTTTTATATTTGGAACTCAAGAAACTTGAATTGATATAATCAAAAATTTGAAATAGATTACCATAGATTATTTATTTTTTGAGCGTTAATTCTTCTATAATTTATAATTTTGATGATACCTGAATAAGTTTTGAAAAAAATATCTTATCCATCACAAAAAATTTGAAAAACTATAAAAAAATTTTTATATCCTTTCGATAAATAACACCTTATTCTACATTAGAATTTTGGATTCATTATTTTATTTTAAAAAATCCTTAATTTTTAATAGAATTCTTTTTCTAATGGTTATTTACCAATCTTCATGATTCTCAATATTCATTATAATCTTTGTATAAACTGTCATATTTGATGAATATCCGCTATAAAGAATCATGGAGTTGGTATTTCTACAATATTTAAAAGAATATATAGTGAAACATGACTTTTAATACATCATTTATTTAATTCCCTTTCCTTTTTATTATTTTGGATGTTTTTTATGGGTAATACTTATTATGGTTTTCAGATATATGACTTTTTTGATATCTAATTCCACGTATTTAACTAAAATTTTAAAATTTGGTATTTTGTGGCAGATAGTATGAATCCATGATAAATCCTTTCTATTAGATTTGGTTCCCTACTAAAACAATGTGGGTACGTTATGATAACTTATTTTCATGTTTTTTTAATATTAATAAACCTATTATCACTTCATGATTTTTCATCTATGTAACATTGTATGTGATAATGTAACCTAAGTAGTTGTCACAGAAATTTTATAGTAGTTTCATTCTATGATGAGAAGTTGGGAGTTATATGAAATGATTCTGAAAAAAATTCTATAGTCGTATGATATAATTTTAGGGACACGAATGATATAAGATATCAGGCGTGTAGACTCATTGGACTTTGATTCACCTTATCAAGGAGTATTCCCTTGGTAAAACTCAATAGGATATTATGAGAACAGTACCCGCCAAAAAGAAATCCACATTTATATAACACAATGGTTGTTTATATATGTATAAGAGTGTCTTGGTCCTCACACATTAATATTTTTATTAATGTGTATTATGAGTCATGTAAATTGATGTGTTGATGAAAACCTTGATGATAGATGTTTACAGTGAGGTGGGATATGATGGGTGCGTCATGAGTAATATAGAATTAATGAATAATGCATGAAAGGATTTATCAATTATATTCTTTAATGAAAGTTAATATCTGAGGCCTTTTGATAAAAATGAGATAGCCTAAATAAATCCATGTCCATGGTGTTCGATAGACATATTCTATTTCTTGAATGTCACAAAATGAGACATAGAGCATATAAGTTGATGGCACATATAAGCTACCTGCTTGATATGGGATATTTTTATACATGGATTACATAACACATAAATCATATTTCTGAGGTATTATTTCATTTTTGAAATGAAATATTTCTCAATTCGTGCCTTGGAGTATTGCTAGATACTAACGTTGGACTTTGTATTGTTTCCCCTAGAGCCACTGAGAATGTAGCCAAGAGAGTCACACACTATGTGTATTAGAAATCTTAGATAAATATTATTTTACAATCTGAATAAATATAATTCTTGTGTGTGGTTTATTATTTATTCATGTTTTCTTGAAATCCTTCATTCCATCACATGTTATTCGATAGAATATAATATGAGTAGAATATTTAATAAATATTTGTTTTTTATTTATTGAATATAAAATTTATTTATTTATTGGAAAATAATATAGTGATATTTATTTAATAAATAAATATACATTACTATAGGATCAAAAAATATTATAGAGGAATGATGAACATAGAATGTTTTTTTGGTGAGAAAATAAAAATATTGAATATAACTTGATTAAATGTTATTAAAATTCACAAGATAAGTTATTATTGAAAAATATTATTTTTATTGTTATTATTATTATTATTATTATTATTATTATACATGCCTTTTTCATTATTTGTAAGTTTATAAGAAGTTGGAACTTGTGAAATTGTTTTATATTATCCCTAAAGATATATATACTCTATTTTTGAAATTTTATTAAAAAGAACAATTCATTTGTTGGGTTGTTCATAATGGAATAAGAGAATTCTCCCAAGCCTTTACGATCTCTATTCTCCTAGATCTCTGCCAAGATTGGAGATAAATCTTCCTTCACAAAATCATAGAGAAATATTTTTAAGAAATTCTCATAGCATTCAAAGGAAGATGATGAATGTGAAACGATCAGTCATGCTAACACCCTGATATTCCGTCAGTGATATATGGAGATTTATTGAACACATGTGGATCACCACTAGAGTTAATATTCATATGATACCTACAATGAAATAATGATTCATCAATGATTTTTACCAAATCCATAAATGATTAAATAATTCAACCAATGTAATTCTTATTTAATTAAAGTAGTTATAAATATTATGTGATGATACAATCTATAGTTCCAACATGATTAAATTTATATGTCTTCTTTGATTAAATTCCATTTAACATGGGGTTTATAGTCTTGTATTTTTCATATTTATCATTTCACACATTAAAAAGAAACATTGTCCACCACACATCTTACGCTTCCATGGTGCTCGGAACCTAAAAGTTCTATCAGAGGGATCACATAATTATTTATAATTAATTAATGATGGTTTATGATTAACCTATTTTAATTTAATTTTTCAATTCATGTTCAATCATTTTTTTAAATTTAATCATAATATATTCTTCTTGCAAAATTTTTATCATATATTTAATCGAAGCAATATATTTTATTTTTAAAATAATATCATGAAACTCATTCATAGGTTCCAATGCTTTAAAGTTGTCAACATTGGAGTACACATTGCGAAAAAAAATTACACACCATGTACTTGTGTTCAATGCAACAAGAGTTAATTAAAATAATATTCAAACCATGCACATTGATTACATGTTGTTCATTAAATACCTTACATCACATTTTTACTAGGCCATACTAGTGTGGTCATTATATTGATATAACATTCCATGTGATAGGTCTCTGATATATGTATATGTTTAACTAATATCTACATAATTTTTAGATATTCATATCATATTTATGTCATATTAAAGTTTTTACTCTACATGAATTGAAGAATAACATGTGGACAAAAAACCATGTAATTCGTGTAATCATTAATTTGATAATAAACGTCATGATAATATGTGATAAGTTATATGTGATATATGTCAAAAAGGTAAAACTATATATGAGTATAATATATTTTTTGTATATTTAGATAGGTATTCACCATGTTGAATCCAAGGTACATTTATATACATAGTTAATATTAAATCTATTTATTTAATTTTATAAAAATTATAATGGATCGGAATCTCAAGGAAATTTGAATAAGAATTATGATAAAATAAATGATTAATTATTGATGGTAATCAAATGATTAAATTAAGATTTATCTTAAATAATAATAATAAACCATTGAATTCTAGTTTTATTAAATTCATAATTTGTTTCCTTCATCTAGATTATCAGGAGAATAGAACAGACCTTTTTATTTGACATGTTTTGTTTAGTTCATTGTTAAATTATGTTGTTGGTGTCTGTTCCTTTTCATCTCTTATTATGTATAGAATCTGTCCCAATGGATTCATTTAGGTAAACCCTTCTCCTCTCACATTCATGTCATTAAAATCATATGTAATGATTTAAACTCCCATTCTAGTGGAGGAGATTCATGTTTGGAGCAGAGGTAGAACGAATCCTAGAGATCTATATTGGTGGATTGGTGTAAAACTATAATATGAACATTAATTAATTCAAGGTGTTTTCCCAGAGTTTAACAGTTACCTTATCCACCTCTGGATAAACTAACCATTTGTAAAATCTCAAGATCATACCACTTTTTTTTTATTTCTGTCAGTTTCTCATCTATTTCATTGTGAATATTTTTTCATGATCATATAATTTAAAGGAATTAATGTTCCTTCAAGATAGAACACATATAAATTGTCTTATGCATAAATATTATCCAATACATGGTTAATTTCTTATGTAAATTAACTTAATAATAAAAAGAATGTAATAAATATAATAATTATAAATTTAATCATAATGGATAAAATCTCTCACTATTATATATTATGTCGGTATAGCCTTCCACTAGATCCATTAAAATAGAACAATAGTTTAATGTGAAAGACTAGCCAAAGCTGGGGTGCTTTTAATTATAGGGGAACTCTAACATAATTTTTTGGATTGACATAACATATTTCACATTAATAGTTGACTTACAATGTGGGACATGTTTTAACTCAGTGGAAATGTTTAAGGAAATATAAATTAATGATTTCTGGATTGGAGAGTCCACTCAATAGATCATGGAACAGTGAGTTAATGAAGATGGAATTTTAAATGGCTACTTAAAACCATTAATTTTTATTGGCCAACCAATGTTTGTATAATGATAAGGGGAATGTGGATCCTTTCCACTATAATGACAAACTAGATATTCCAAAGCCAGTGGTAAGGGCTAATGTGTTTCAATACAATAGTGGGAGACTAATAAATATAATATTTATTTTTTCGTTCTAAATTTTATCAAATAAACATAAAAAATTATTATCATCTTATTTCAAAGAAATTGAATTATAATAAATTCTACCATAAAATTTTTATCCAATTTTGAGAGGTATAACCTTCCCATTAGAACAAATATTTGTTACTGAACAAGCTTCTTATACATTATACATAACAATCAAAAATTGTTTGTTCAAGAAGAACCATTTCATGTTTCATTTGATAATGTGTCATGTGATTAAGAGTTATATCTCTATGAGAAACATGTAAATAATGATACATTTTTTCAGTGTTACATTATTTCATCCATGAATAATGATTTTTTGAAGCAGGATGAGGACTTGGATGCATATAGCATGATTTATCACCCTCCGGACTTTTATGAAGAGAATGTGAGATAAGAGATATATGTGATATATAATTCTTTGTTTACAACAACGATTATAGAGTCCATGACTTTTGGGACTCATATAGTAAATCTTATTAGATACATTGAATGCGTATACATATTAGGAATTAAATTCCCAGATGAGTTGCGTACAAATATCATGCATTTACAACTGCCCAAGACCTTCTCATGTTTGAATTTTATTTACAATATGATCAATAATCAGAGGATTCTTTCAGAACATCACAATTTGATTCACTTAGTAGATTAGGACTTGGGACATGATAAACCCCATTCCATATAGTGAAAAATAAAACGAATAAAACCCAAAAGGGGCCCATGACCTATAATAAGTCTAGATATCCGCATAATTTTCCTTCTAAGAAGAGGAAGATCAAGAGGTAGGGTAATGAAAAAATAAAGTATGTTTTCTATGTGTCAAGACAAGAAAGTGGAAGAGAAATTGAACCTCAAAGAAAGGGTGTGCTAAAGGTGTGTTCTATATTGACTGTAATCTATCAATACATACACATTGGGTATTAGATACAGCTTTTTGTGCTCAAATATTTATCAAAATATAGGAACCATGTAGATTTCGAATGATTTCCATATGATAGGAGGATATAAGAGCTTGTAATGGTTCATGGTTGGATTATGTAGCCAATGGTGACAACCACTATAGCATCCCGCCTTTCTTTCATATAAACGTTCATTACATTATACAAAACTGAGGATCATTATGGTTTAGTGTCTTCGAAACCAGGAACATAATACATGAAACAAAAAAAACATTTTTCTTAAACACTTGAATGGATTCTCCTTATGTTCATCCTAGGTTCATTACTACATCTAATAACCTGGGTACATACATCAAAAGAATGGGTAAGCAGAAGGCCCAGTAAGGGAAACAATGGAAACATTTAACATATGAACTTGAGATACATCAATAAAGTCATGAAAAGAACTTTAAGGCATGAGAATAAAATCATATGGTATATCATAATAAAAATAACGTATTTCATAACACAAATATGTGGATACAACATTTAACAAAGACAATAATTTCTGTTTCACCAAGCTCCATCCCCTAGGTGTTAATAAAAATTACCAAGGTTATTCACGAATATATCAGTCTAAATGGTCATCTCTAGAGATTATGTCTTACCCAATGAATTGGAGCTCTATCATGGAGAAACCTTAAATTTTGATTTTTTATTTTGTGAGAAACATATATCATCATAAATCATTTCATAAAAAACCCATACACCATAAAAAATGGGTTTCATTTCATAATCATAACATTTTAAAAACTACTTTAAATTCATGATCTTCATGTCACTTTCAGCACACAGAAAGGGAAAGCAGGTCCCATGTATGTAAATCCCTGAATTTAAAATAGAACATTTTGGTATATATGTGAATACCCTTTTATAATAAATAGCTTTGAGTATTCACTTAATAAAATAAATGAATTTGAGAATAAGAGAGAGACATTTTGAGACAGAAATTCTGCAGCATAACGGGTATGTTATGAGGTTTTAGAAAACATTGAAAAGAGAGGGGACATGGGTCACCCACTCATAATTGATACATAAAACAGTAGGGGGAAAGACTATAAAGGATTTAAGAACATGGTAATGAAAATTTAATGATATACCATATGAAATGAAAAATTTGGAGGGAAGAAAAAATAAGATTTCTCTAATGAAAATTTGGTTTCCTAACGGCGTCACTTAAACATCAACAAAATGAATTGAAGATATAAAATAGTTAATCTCATCATTTGAACATAGAATATAAGTATGATAGATATAGATATCATAAACCAACATAATAAAAAAGAACTTGAAAGAATTGACATGAAAGTAGAACTTTGAAAATGAGAAAAGTGAACGAATCCCTTAAACATTCGGCAGCCTAATGGCGCCACTTAAAACTTCAAAATACTGAATTGAAGAGATAAAATAGGTTCTCTCATAATATCAACAAAAAATATCAGTATGATAGATTTAGAGATCATACCCCAAAAAAATAAAAAGGAACTTGAAATACTTGACATGAAAATAGAACTTGAGAAAGGTGAAAGAATCTCTTAAAAAGCGGCAGCCTTACGACGCCACTTTAACATTATTAAAATGAAATGATGAGAGAAAGAGGGGGTCTCTCATCATATGAACATGAAAAAGACAGTAGTATGAATATAAAATAACATCCTACAACATAAGAGCATGGAGCATAAAATAAATGACATAAAAGAGATTCCTTGAAAAGAAAGAGGGAGGTATGATCCCTTACCTTAAAACATAACTCTTAAAACTCAATGGTTTGGACCTTGAGGGCTTGGGGGCACCTTGGGAGGACTCTTTGGGAGGTAATGAGACCATAGATTCTTTGGGGAAGATTTCTGAGTGAAATATAAAGGAGGAAAGGGTGGGTATTTATAGGGAAGGTGAGGTGATACTTTAATAATTTCAAGGGACACCTCACAAGTGGGTTTCTCAAAACCATGTGCTCTCCCATGGTATTTCCCATGGAGTTTGGCCACATGGAGCCCCCAATACAATAATTCATCACCTTTGGTCGTCCAACACTTAAAATGTCTTATGAAATCATCATGACACAGTTATGATGTCATTTAACATACTGTAACCCTAAAACTGTATTTTCACTAATCATCGAAAATTCAACTTTCTCAGAAAAATCCCAAAATTTCACCTTAACCAAATATCGATTCTCTGATTTCAAAAATGAACTCCATTTTATAAAAATAATTTTCTAAATATTTTTAATTAAAAAAACACTATTCACCCGAAAAACTAATACTTGACTAAATATTATTGAAACCGTTATTTACCGATTTTATTGAATCACATTACTTAATCAAGGTGTCTAAATTATATTAATACTTTTTTAAGTGAGATTACTAATAAATTTGGTCACATTACAAATCCTAATCATAAAATCACTATTCATAATTTACTATTCATCAAAAATCATGTTGATCTTATTAGACTCTAAATTTCATACTAAACATAATTGTAGAAGACCATTTTTTGAAAATCATTACACATTTTTAATTATTTAAGGTTTACATAAACATTTTTAAAATATCCTATTTCTAAAATTAATAAAAAATATGCATACTATATTTATCCGGTCCTTTGAAAATTCATAAACATCATCATAAGAAGAAATAAAATTTTTTATTTAAAATAAAGGATTACACAAGGCAGTTACGGTCTCCTTACATAGCCCCTTATCACACCAGCATAGGACCTAAGTGTAAGGTGTGCTAAGGTGAGAGAATCTGAGGGAGGCTCGGCCAACATTGCACGAGTAGTAATTTCTATCAGTTTGAACATCTCTTAAAGGAGATTCTGTTCTAGCTTCACACGATGAAGTTCGGCTAGGGTTTGGTCCAGAGAAAAGCCCTGCGGTGCTACCTCCTTCCCAAGTTCTGTTAGATGGGCTTCGATTGGCCTAAGACTACTGGATGAGGCCATCAAATTTCCTTTCTATATTAATTAACCAAGTTCACTTTTATTTAGAGACAAAAGTAAAAACATTCCATTTTCAACGGTCATACTGACTAACGATCATATAATAGTTAAAACCAAACAGTCTTATTTTAATTATACTCATGTTATCAAATGAAACAGTTTTGTTGTGTATGAAAAATAAAATAACACAAAATATTAGGAAACAAGATTTATTCAAAATTTTGGGTCGTTACAATCTTCCCCCATTACGAAATTGTATCCTCGCAATTTTTAAAATTGGGTTTTGAAATTTCATTGAATGTCCCACATCGAAAAAAGAGTTAGTAACACTATTACATTAAAATATTGAAAAGGAAGTACAATGGTCACCCGAGATAACCCATACTATGATTCCATGTAGAAAAACATGGATATGGAAGAAAAAAAGGGTCATGTTCCGAGAGAGAGTGATAGAAAACATGATTAATTGATAGTTTACAATCCGAAAATCACAAAGTTATGATGTGTATAAATCATCATTGATTACCCAGTAGGAAATGTTAACAGACAATGTTTTTGTTTTACATTCCTTTTTATTGTTTTGAGGAATTAATTTACTATATAGAATAAAAACATAAGGAAATATACCTACCTTCAAGTAGAGTTTCATCCTTTCATAAGTTTCTACCAAAAGTAATCTTTTCTAGAAACGATGAGCATTCAAAACTACTTGATATCATCAAAGCACACGAATCATCTTATAGAGAATCACATAATCCACCAAAGATTAACTATCGATTTCTTCTATCATTAATCATTATCCCAAAAATAGAAAGGGTACGATAAAAAATCTTCCAAAATAAACAACCCCAGAGGAAGGGAAACTAAATTAAATCTTAAATGTTCCATGGTACTACACAAAGTTCATCATAGACCATTCCATAAATAACTGTCCTTAAAATTTCTCAAAATAAACCAA
Source organism: Viscum album (assembly GCA_963277665.1). NCBI lineage: Eukaryota > Viridiplantae > Streptophyta > Magnoliopsida > Santalales > Viscaceae > Viscum > Viscum album. The sequence continues at coordinate 175,544 of CAUJRU010000729.1, read as the reverse complement.
ACTAATATTGAAACCCAAATACAAGAAAGATTTGATAACATAGTCTTCCAACATAAATTTTATCGCTCATCTCCAAAAAACATCAACCACTCCAAACATCTTATAACAAAACTATCTAACCTAAATATTTTTTACCAAAGATAGGTTAATCATTTCCATATATAACCTAAATTACTATATGTCCGCCTTAAATTCATCAATTATTCAAAATATAATTCAACCTTTACTCATCATATAAAATACCGTAGTAATCTATTTACCTCGATCAAATAGGGTTCCCAAAATCGTTAACGTCTTCCAAAATAATAATCATCTTTTAATCCCCTAATCACCCTTTTTTTAGAATAACAGCTTTAATACATCAACATGTGGTACATGACAATTGATTTTTTCCTTAATGATATAAAATCATCTTAGGTAGTGACTAGATGATCTTAGAAAACATAAAAGATATTCTAATAGAGCACGAACTAAAATACAACATGACATAGAAAATTATTGAGAAGAAGTTATATATACTTCAGTCATCATGATCCATCTCAGAATAGGACTTGCATTGTTCCCTTTTCCTTGAAGATTATTGATGCTCATCATGATTCTCACCCATTCCAAGAGAGCATTGTCTTGGATAATGGCCATATTCTCCACATTTACAACATAGAAATGTATAAGGCACATTAGATCGAACATTATCTCCATTCATCACATTATCCATTTTTTAAAGCAATTGGCTACTTTATGCCCTGTCTTCCCAAACTTAAAACATCTCCCGGTTCCTTTGTTACATTCTCCTTGGTGACCCATTCCACACTTTTTTCACAAAGTAAATTGGGTCTTCTTTCCCTTATCAACTTTATCTGATAAACATCCTTGAGACATTGTCTTCTTCTTCCTTGTTAAATTTGGTCATTCAACTAGGTACCAATTTTTAATTGTGAATTTTGATAACTGGTTTGGTTTAATCACAATATGTTCAACTTGATCTATCATCACCTATGTCACATCAATAGGTCAATCATCACATTTCCTATCACATTGGTTTTTTGGACATGTTATTCCATTTTCTGCCATTAACTATGAAAAGAAAGTATAATTACGGTCCTGAATACTTATCCAATAATCATTAAAAGGAAACTTTAAGCATAGAAGGATAAACTTATATAAGGAAAGTATACGCTAACTTGTGATACCCTAGGTTCCAATCTAGGTTATCCATGATCATATATTCTTATGTGAATCTATATTTTATTTTATCTTTGTTCCTTTAATAATGGTTCATACTAATATTATGAATTTACCAAAGAATATCCCCCAGGAGTGTCGTAACAAAGAGTGAAACAAGGCCCATTGTTGTGTACCAGTTCCCGTTCGAGTCTAGCTCAAAGCGGTGTTTTCGGGTTTTACCCCTATGTACATCTGTTCCAGAGCCACCTCTACCTGCTCGTATCCAGACAAGGATGTATTTTCTTGGAAACCCATTATTCAATACTCACCAAAATAATAGGAATATTTCCTATATTTAAAGTTTTCTATTGGGTTCTTCCTAATGTTTTCATATCCTAATTTCCACAAATTACTAAAACATCCTTTGATACCAACTATAGCATACCGCCTTTTGTCACATAAACTTTCATTACATTATACAAAACTAAGGATCATTAAAGTTTAGTGTCTTGGAAACCAGGAACTTAATTCATGAAACAAAAAAAACATTCTTCTTAAACACTTGAAAGGCTTCTCCTTATAAGGGAAACAAGGGAAACATTTAACATGTGAACTTGAGATACATCAATAAAGTCATGAAAAGAACTTTAAGGCATGAGAATAAAATCATTTGGCATATCATAATAAAAATAACGTACTTAATAACTTGAAGGTGTGGCTACAAAATTTATCAAAGACCATCATTTCCGTTTCACCAAGGTCTATCCCCAAGGTGTCAATAAAAATTACCAAGGTTATTCACCAAGGTATCAGTCTAAATGGTTATCTCTAGAGATTAAGTCTTTACCCAATTCATTGGAGCACTATCATGGTGCACCCTTAAATTTGAATTTATTATAATTTGAGCCACATATGTAATCATCAATCATTTCATAAAAAACCCATATAGCATAAAAAATTGGTTTAATTTCATAATCATAACTTTTTAAAAACATCTTTAAAGACATGATCTTTATGTAACTTTAAACCCACGGAAAGGGAAAGAGGGTCTCATGTATGTAAATCCTAGAATTTAAAAATAGAACATTTTGGTATATATGTGAATAACCCTTTAGAAGAATGATCTTTGAGTATTCACTTAATAAAATAAATTAATTTGAGAATAGGAGAGAGACATTTGGAGACAGAAATTCTATAGCATAACATCTATGTTACGAGGTTTTAGAAAACATTGAAAAGAGAGGGGACATGGGTCACCCACTCATAAGTGATCCATAAAACAATAGGGGGACATAATATAAAGGATTTAAGAACATGTTAATGAAATTTTAATGATATACCATATGAAATGAAGAACATGGAGGGAAGAAAAAAATAAGTTTTCTCTTATAAAAATTTGGGTTCCTAACGGCGTCACGTAAACATCATCAAAATGAATTGAATAGATAAAATAGGAACTATAATAATATGAACATATAAGATAATTATTATAGATATATAGATCATACCCCAAAATAATAAAAAGTAACATTAAAGGCTTGACATGAATGTAGAACTTTGAAAAATGAGAAAGGTGAACGAATCACTTAAAAATTCGGCAGCCTAACAGCGCCACTTAAAACATCAAAATACTGAATTGAAGAGATAAAATAGGGTCTCTCGTCGTATGAAAATAGAAGATCAGTATGATATATTTAGAGGTCATACCCCCAAAAAATAAAGAGTAACTCAAAATACTTGACAAGAAAATAGAACTTGAGAAAGGTGAAAGAATCCCTTAAAAATTCGGCAGCCTAACGGTGCCACTTAAACATTCTTAAAATGAAATGATGAGAGAAAGAGGGGGTCTCTAATCATATGAACATGAAATAGACTGTATGATTAATATAAAAGAACATCATACAACATAAGATCATGGAACATAAAAGAAATTACATAAAAGAGATTACTTGAAAAGAAAGAGAGAGGTAGGATCCCTTACATTAAAATGTAACTCTTAAAACTCAAAGGTTTGGACCTTGAGGGCTTGGGGCACCTTGGGAGGACTCCTTGGGAGGTAATGAGACCCAAGATTCATTCGGGAAGAGTTTGGAGTGAAAAATAAAGGAGGAAACGGAGGGTATTTATAGGGAAGGTGACGTGATACTTTAATAATTTCAAGGGACACCTCACAAGTGGTTTTCTCAAAACCGTGGCCTCTCCCATGGTATTTCCCATGGAGTTAGGCCAAATGGGGCCCCCAATACAATAATTCATCACCTTTGGTCTTCCAACACTTAAAATATCTCATGACATCATCATGACACAGTTATGATGTCATTAAACATACTGAAACCCTAAAACTGTATTTTCACTATTCATCGAAAATTCAACTTTCTCAGAAAAATCCCAAAATTTCACCCTAACCAAATATCGATGCTCTTATTTCAAAAATGAACTCCATTTTATAAAAATAATTTTCTAAATAATTTTTTTTTTAATTTTTAATTAAAAAAACACTATTCACCCGAAAAACTAATACTTGACTAAATATTTATGAAACCGTTATTTACCCATTTTATTAAATCACGTTACTTAATCAAGGTGTCTAAATTTTATTAATCCTTTTTTTAAGTTAGATTACTAATCCATTTGGTCACATTACTAATCCTAAGAATAAAATCACTATTCATAATTTATTATTCATCAAAAATCAAGTTGATCTTTTTAGACACTAAATTTTGTACTGAACATAATTGTAGAAGACCATTTTTTGAAAATCATTACACATTTTTAATTAATTAAGGTTTACATAAACATTTTTAAAATGTCGTTTTTTTGAAATTCATCAAAAATATGCATACTATATTAATCCAGTCATTTGAAAATTCATAAACATCATCATAAGAAGAAATCAAAAATTTTATTTAAATCAAAGGATTACACAAGGTAGTTACGGTCTCCTTACATAGCCCCTTATCAAACCAGCATAGGAACTAAGTGTAAGGTGTTCTATGGTGTGAGAATCTGAGGGAGGCTCGGCCAACATTGCACGAGTAGTAATTTCGATCAGTTTGGACTTATCGCAAAGGCGATTCCATTCTAGCTTCACTAGATAATGTTAGGCATGGGTTTTTTTCTAGAGAATAGCCTAGTGGTGATACCACATTCCGAAGTTCCGTTAGATGGGCTTAGATTGGTCTGAGACTACTGGATAGGGATATCGAATCTCTTTTCTATATTAAATAACCAAGGTCACTTTTACATAGAGACAAAAGTTGCAACATTCAGTTTTCAACGGTCATACTGACTAACAGTCATATAATAGTCAAAACCCAATAGTCTCATTTTAATTATACTCATGTGATCAAATGATAAAGTTTTGTTGAGTATGAAAAATAAAATAACACACAAAATTAAGAAACACGATTTATTCAAAATTTCAGGTTGTTACAACCTCATTTCATTTAATATAGGAATAATAAGATTTTTATTATGATTTTAAGGTTACGAAGAACATAATTTTTTAATTCGGAATATATAAAAATTGGTATATTTTCATGTTTTAAAACAAAATTTCATTCTTTTATAAGGAAAAAATATTTTATGGTTTGGGTAATTTAAATAATGTTCATTATGTATTAAAATATGAAAACCATGAGTTAAGAATTGATAACGAATCATGTTTACAGGACTTATATTACACCCAATTATGGCATTATCATCTTGGTTATGTAAATGATAATCATTTGACAATGCTCTATCAAGATGTTTAATTTGACTCTTCTGAGATAAAACCAAACAAAATATTTCATGCTTGATTATAAGGAAAAATGGCAAAGACACCATTTTGTTGAAAGGGTGAGAGGTGGACATATATTATAGGATTTTTGAACACTGATTTTTGTGGAACAGTTATATTATAATCTGTTGGTGGATATTATTACCTTCTAGATTTTTATAATTACTTTAATAGATATGGGTATGTCTACTTGATGAGGAATAAGTTTGAGTCCATTGAAAAATTCATGGAATTCAATAATGAAGTAGATAATCCAATTGGATTGTAGATAATGAATCTTCATTTAAATTGAGCTGGTGAATATCTTAACAAAGAGTTCATTGACATTTTATCAAGTTTCATATTCTATCTCAACTCACACCACCATATAGAGAATAGTGGAATGGTGTTAGTGAATGGAGATTTATACCATGTTAGACATGGTATGGTCGATGATATGTCCTGATGATCATTCATTATCCTTTTAGGTATATGCATTGCAAACTGTGGCTTACATAATAAAATAGTACTAAATAAAGAAGAAAATTTAATTACCTTTGAGTTATGTAGTGGAAGGAAACTTATTTTATCACATATAAATGTATGATGTTGAGAGGAATTTGTTAAGTCGCCCTTAGGAAATAAAAATATTATATTGGGGAACAAAGTGTATAATTATTGCATATCCCAAGGAAAGAATGGAAGCTTCCTAGACAACCCCTCAGAGAAGAAAGTGAATTTCACCAGACATGACATATTTCTTGAGAGGGGTATCATCCGGAAAATTATAGTGGGTGCAAGATTTACATCAATGAAGTTGATACTCAAGATAAAAAAGAGTTATTATAGTAAAAGATTCCACAGGTCCATGTGGAATAAGTAGTTCCTAATTAAAAAAGTAATGCAAAGGTGTGTAAGAGAGGTAAGAAACCAGAGAGATGTGGTTTCATAGTCACTGATTATGGTGACTCATCATTGGTTGACAATGATGAACCACTCTCCTACATGTAGGTGTTTTAAATCCCAAATGGTTGGTGATTGAAAGAATCAATGAATTCTAATTTTGGTTCCATGTATTAAAACCATTTGTGGGTTCTAGTCAATGTGCCAGTTGATGTAAATCATGTTGGATGAAAATGGGTATTCTATAGAAAACTAGAAATAGAAGGTAAATTAATTACGTTTAAATCATGTCTGGCCAATAAAGGGTTTAAACAGCGTCATGTAATTGACTATGATGAATCCTTTTCACCAGTTTCCATGTTTAAATACATTATAATTATTCTTTCTATAGTATCTTACCATGACTATGAGATTTGGAATATGAAATGCAAAAATGCATTTCTTAATGGGAATATTAAAAAGATTCATATATGAAAAATACAGAAGGTTTTGTTTCTTCTAGTGATGAAAAAATTATTTATTATGTTATAGATATCCATTTACGGATGGATTAAATCATCTCATTCATGGAATATTTAATTTGATAAATCAATACATGAATTCGGTTTCACATTGAATGAACGTGTGTCATGAGATTACAAGTGTTTTAGTGGGAATTTGGTTTTTATCCATGTAGTATGTGTTAATGAAATATTAATTATGAAAAATTAAATGCTAATCATAAAATCTATTAAGGACTATTTAAAAATGTGTTTCTCCGTAAAGGACATAGGTGCAACAACCTACATTCAAGGGATCAAGATCATTCTTGATAGATTGAAGGGGATTATTGGACTTATTTAAAGATTATATACTGACCAGATACTAATGGTATTTATTATAGAACAATAATTGAGTGGTTATGTTCTAGTGTCACATGGATTACATCTTTCTATCAAAATTTGTTTTCAGAAACCATAAGATAATGATAGAATGAGTAAGATCCCAAAATATTCAGTGATAAGATCAATAGTGTATTCTATAATATGAACTATACATGATTCTTCCTATGCACAGAGAAAGGTGGAAAGATAATAAAATATCTAGGTGACCATAATTGGACTTCTATTAATCATATCCTTAAGTATCTGAGAAGAACTAAGGATATGTTCCTGGTGTATAGAGTAGACAAGAAACAAGTCATCATGGGTTATACTAATTCCATTTTTTAGATAAATCAAAATGATCTAAAAATGCAATCAGGATATGTTTTCGTTCTCAATGGCAGAGATGTGATCTGAAATAGGTCAATGTCGATAGATTCAGTTGATTCTACAGTGGATTCAGAATGTATAGTGTTTTTTAATACAGTCATGGAAGCCACTTGGATATAGAGAATTTTACAGGATATTGAATTGTTACCTTGAGTTAAAGACCCTATCACATTGTGTTGTGATAATACTACAATGGTGTCTCTTGAAAAAGAGACAATGTCCCACCAATGGACAATGAAAAGACTCCAGAGGTATCACTTCTTGAGGTGTTATTTTCCAAGGGGTGAAGTTGTAGTGAGAAGAGAAAACATTTATGAGAATTTTGAGAAACCCTTGAGTATAATCATATATCATCTGATACTTGAGTTTCATATGAGAGCTAGTATACTTAAGGTTGGTAGAAATTAGATATGGTGTAATATGGAGCATGTTGGAGTTGGTTCCCTATTACAAAGTTATGTGTACTTCATGATAAATTCTATTCATATTTTTGAATATTAATAAACTTATTATCACGTCATTATTTTTCATCTTTGTAGTATTGGCTTTAATAATTTCCCTAGAGTAGCTATTGAACTAAAAGGCCATAAAAATTCCCTACTATCATGAGAACCATATATTTATACACCACAATTCATAATAAATGTTTTACAGTGAGATGATATTGTTTTAGGGACACAAATGATATATGATGTAATGGCTGGAAACTAATATGACACTGAGGTACCTTCTCATGGTGTACGCCTTTGGTAATATCATGTAGGATGTTAGGAAAATGAGACCGGCTAATAGAAAATCATTATTTATATGTGTCATTGGATTTTCCTATATGATGATATGTATATTGGTCCATAGACATTAAAATTATTATTCATTAATATTTTGAGACACATACTTGATGTATTGATGAAAACCATGATGATATATGATTGAGGTGTGGTAGGATATGTTGGATGATTCTTATGTAATATTAAATTAATGAATACTATGAGAAATGATTTATCCCCTCTACTATATAATGGATTTTAATATCCGAGGTGCTTTTTTAGAAATTATATAGCCTAATCAAATTCATGACCATGGTTTATTATAGGCAATGTTTACTTTTAGAGAGACATAAAATGAAGTATCGAGAACTTAGGTTAATAGAACCATCATGTAACCTACTTGATTTGATATATAGTGATAAATAGATCACATTACGCGTAAGAATCTGTATAAGGTATTATGTCATTGAGGAATTAAATTCATTCTCTATGGGTGCACTGGGATGTTGCTAGATTCAAACCACGAACTTTAGTCTTCTAAGCCTAATGACACTGAGAAAGAGGCCATAACGTTCACACAATACGTGTATTCAGAATATCTGCTAAATATTATATACAATGTTAAAAAAATATTTTTCCCACTTGTGGTTTAATAATTATTAATGTTATTTTGATATAATTTATTCTATCACCATTTATTCGACAGAATATTATATAAGCTAAATATTTAATAAATAATTATTTTATATTTAGTGAATATACTAATTATTTATTTATTAGTGAATAATGTAGTGATATTTATGAAATAAATAAACAGAACATATTCAAGTTATGTTAAATATTATGGAGGAATGATGGACCAGTATTTTAGATACAGTGAGAAAATAATAAATATTGAATGATAGTTGATTAAAAAATATATTGGTTTAATTTGAATGTTAAGTTCATGACAAGAAATAAAAATAATATTATTATTATTTGACATGGGGTTTTCACAAGGATTAAATAAATAAATAAATAATTTTCACATGTACAATTATTTTATTTTAATTGTATCGATATATAAACCATGTAGTATTATTTTCTAAAAATGGACAATTCATTTCTCTAGGTTGTTCACAACAGAATTTCATAATTCTTTAATGACCTTAGAATCTCTCTCCTCCAAGATCACTCCCAATAATGGAGACAAATATTCCTCCACTATATTAGAGATTTTTCTTTGCGATTGATTATCATACCTTTCTAAGGTAGAGGATGCATGCACAAGGATTATCTATGTTAGAACCGATATATTATTGAGGGGATGTATGGACATTCAAGGAACACATGTAGATTACTACTTGAGGGAATATACACTTTATTCCTACAACACAATAACTGTGAAACGTAGATCTATTACAAAATCCATAAATAAAGAAAGACTTCCCTCATAATTATTATTATTTAAATAAATGAATTTCAAATAATATCTGATGATCCTATCTTATAGTGTTCTCATGATTCAAGTTGTCTATATTATTTGATTCAATTAAATTGAACACAGTGTATAGAATCCTGTATATTTCAGATTAATCATAGAACATGGAAAAATGAAAAGCTGGGAACCACCCATTACATGATTTTACTGTGTCTGGATCATACACTTTCATTTATTTAAATTGTCTCCCCTCTTCTTATAATACCTCCCCCATGAGTCTTGTATCATTTCTAGTAGGGACATGTCATGCCAACATTAATAATATTTATTCCCAGACACACCACAACATATGTTATGTCCTCTGAATCTAGATCTTCCCATTTGATAACAATCATATCCGACATATTGTTTTTTTTCTTTTTGTATACTATGATTTTCTATATTCTAGAAGAAAAAATATTCCTATATAATTTTTTTATTTCATTAAATTATAATATAATTTTAATTATTAAAATGTCCATATATTTTGAAAATTTACTTTTGGACAAATATTGTTTGAAAAAAAGTGTATTTTTGTATTCAAATAGTGCAGAATAATCTTTCATCCTTCAACAACTCTTTTTGCCAGTTTGTTATGATTAATCCTTGAACTCAATAGGCTTCTTAATATATTTTCTAATTATTTACATGATATTATGTGTTTCAATAAATTTTCATTTATTCTTCAACTATTATTCTTCATTGAGATAAATTCTTTCATTAAGTTCATTTTCCATCTTTTCTATATCAGCCACTTTTTTCTTTATTATTTGATTTCTCTAGTGTAAATAATTTTTTTCTTTTCACATTCATCTTTTTCTTAGTAATCTTTTATTTTTCATTCAATTATTGTCTATTCTCATTCTTGATCTTTATTCTTTTTCCAATATATGCTTCTAATACATTTTTCATGATGTGAACTAGCTATGTGCATTCGCATTCATCATTTCACATCCAATGGTTTCAAACCATTTTGAACAAGTGGCATTAAGTCAGTTTCATCTTTTGACTGGAAGCTTGTGGTGGAGTTACCTACATTATCCTTTCTCACTCAATCTCATATTTTAATGAATATATTTATTACTCCACAAATTTTTGTTAAACCACTTGTGTTATTCCCTTAATTATTATTATATGGATTTTAATCATATCTAAAAAGGTCCATATAAATCATTTTAATAAAATTTACAGAAAGATTCTAATTACAATATAGTTGAATCACATGGGTTGTAATTTTCTTTTACCAATAACCAATTTTTTCTTGAATCTTATTGATACAAGCACTATTATACTATATAAATATTTATCTTTATTTCCTTCATCAGATTTACTTGATTATAATATTTTATCATCTATGGATTTGATATTTACTATGGCTTCAATATCCATCTCATATTTGACTTTCTTCTAATAGAATGTAATGTTTCACATTTCATATGAAATTAGTAAGTTACGCAATTCATCGATAGTAAGATCATATCTTTTTTTAAAAGATAATACCTTTGGAATAAACTTGTTAACAAAATTTATCATTAATTTTTTGATAATTTTTGAAGTATCCATCCTTTCACCAAAACACTAAATATTACTGTCAATTTCATTGAAACATGTGATTTAATGATCAACATTTTGTTCATCACACATATTTTATCTTCAATTTTTATTGTACATATTTTCAAATTTGTATACCTTAATTTCACATTTCCTTAATTAATAATTCCCAATTAATCCTAAATTTCCTTGGAATTTTGGAGTCCCAAAGCTTTTATGTGATATTTTAATAAGATATACATAATAATTTAATTTTGATATTGTAACGTCCCGATTCTGGAAGCTGCCCAAAGGCGCCCCGTACCCGTTTGTTCCCATCGCCTCAAGAAGATTTCCCCCAATGGTAGAGGTTGCTGACTAGCAGTGAGGGTCTTGGGTGTTAATTTGGGGAATCTATGACCTCATTGGAAGAGTAACACAGTGGTAGTAAAATAGATATACAATAGCAAAAGCAGTAATAATATCATTTAATAGTGAACCGTGTAAGACTAAAAGTATGAATAACTAGAGCACATATATAAATGATGCATGATAAATATGTCTAGGAAAATAGACAAAGAAGTCACAATTATGGAATATAGTAGTAAACCATGTACAAAAGGAAAAAAGAATCAACTCCTCTATATCCCAAGCCTCAGCTTGGTCCACTGCTCTACAGCTCCATGGCAGTCAAGTACTTGATGTATAAGGGCGCTTTCCCTTATCTATATCTGCAACAATATAATTTTTTTGGATAATAGAATTACGTAAAGAGAGTGTGAGACTAATCCAAGTAGGAAACCACAAATGTATCTATTCCTAAAGGTCATTGAATCTATATGGTAGGAAATAAGAAAAAGGAAGCACTAAACAAGGAATTACTCAGCAGTAAACATTCCTATAATTCAAAGCATTCAACAACCACATATCATGTTAGCAGCTAATCAAGAATAGGTAACCCTCTAGGATGTTCTCACAGCCTAATCCCATGTTTTTTCTTCCTAGAAAACATAAGTAACCCTCTGGGAAGTAAACAAATTTTATCCCATGTGGTTCATCTTTAGCATAGACTCTATGACGAAGAACACACCATCAATTCCCCCCTATAGTTTCGTATCTACAAATAAAAGGCACTCTATTTATTCACATATATCCCATTACCCCTATGTCCCATGTCGATGAACTACAGACACTCTAAGGAGGAACTTACATCAATTCCCCCCAAGGTCTCGCATCGTAACATTTAAAATAGACATTATGGAGAATACCTTACGTCCATTCTCCCTATCGTCTACTACACCAGTTTCTCATGGCCCTATGTAATTCAAAGAAGCAAAGAAATGAAATTTTTCCAAAGGTAAACTTCACGAACTACTTGGCTAATAGTCTATAGAATAACAGCATGTCAGATAAACAAACACTCTATCCTACAATACTAGGCGTGGGGAACAAACAGGGCAGCCTAAGAGGCTAAGCAGGACCAAACAATCATAAAAACATGAATGAGAAAACACTTCCAAAGAATATAAATTTACCCTATTCACATTCAGTTAACCTCTCTTCCAGCATTCAGGCATAGCAGAAAATTAACAGGTCTAAAACAATAAAAATGGAATACCCCTTTCATGTGTATGAGTAATTTTTCACATATAACTCAAAGTCTTTCTACAGAAAGGCACAAAAAACCTACCTTGGTGTTGTAGGATCGCTAAACGTGAATCTCAAGCCTTGAGTCTTTCTAGAACACAATGGATCTACAGAAACACTAAAAACACTCAACAGATGATATCACATGATAAAAGATTAATCAAGAAACAAATCTCTGGAAGAAGGAAGATCTTACCATGGTGATCCTAATACAACAGACAGTGGTCGAATCAGAGAACAGATTATCGACCGAGGGATCAGGGAAGAATCACCGTGGTATGGACGCTCTCTGATGAACTAGGTCGACAAAGAGGTGTTTCTGTCCATCAGAAGTGACCCCGGTACATTTAATAAAAAACAGTACATGGTGTGTACTTTTGTGTTACACGACATGTACTTTTGAGGTACATGGCATGTATGTGCCCTTAACGAGCCCCACTTTTGGTGGCCTTGAGGTCACCACAGATGGTCGTGTTCACAACAGTTACACAGACAGCACACAGCTACCTGTGGTAACCGAGTACACATCGTGTACTCATAAAGTACACGACATGTACTTAAAAAATTTCCATAAACTCATCATTTACTCAAAAACACAATAAAAGGGAAAAAATACCAGAAAAGAAGATATGGGTTTTTAATAACTTACCCCCTTAAAGAAATTCATCCCCGAATTTACTTATCAAGGCAACGTAGAAGAAAAATCCCTCACCATCTCTGGCCACTACGATTATACATCGGGCTCCCTCTCCCACATCTCATTCTGTACTTCCATGTGATTCCATAGCACTCGTACAAGAAAAATAGTCCATCCATGTAGAACATTCATAGTTAGATCAACAATATGGATAATACGGTTCTCCAATGAGGCTTCCACTTTGAGCAGAACCTCCAAGGGTTGAAAACCATGAGACTGGTCTGAGAAGTAATGTCGAAGAAGAGATATGTGGAAGACGTCATTCATATCATATTACCTCTGAGATAACTGCAACCTATAGGCAACCAGCCTAACTCTTTCCAACACTTCAAACGGATCGACATACCTCAGTGAATGCTTACCCTTCATTCTAATACTCCTGTGTCCAAACCTCAGTGTGACACGCAGGAACACCTGATCTTCAACCTCAAACTTTAGAGGTCATCTCTATCAATTAGCGTAAGTATTCTATCTCGACTTTGCAGTGGTTATTCTATACCGAATAAACTATATCTTCTCTATGGTCTCCTAGAAAAGACTAGGTCCGTACATAGCTGCCACTCCTACCTCCAACCAACATAAGGGTGATCAACATGTCCTAACCTACAAAGCCTCATAATTTCCATCTTAATATTTTCATGAAAACTATTATCATAGGAACGCTCCACAATAGGTATTTGCTTCTATCAAGAACCTCCATAATCAAGGATAAATGCAGAAGCATGTCCTCAAGTACCTGAATCGTATGCTCAGACTGGCCATCTTTCTGGGGGTGGTATGTTTTACTCAAAAACACTTGTGTACCTAAATCCTTCTGAAGCCCCTATCAGATCAGAGAAGTAAAACGAGAATCCCTATCTGAGATAATGGATTGTGGATCCCCATGTAAACATACAATCTCTTGGATGGACAATCTTCTCAGGTCATCAACACTGAAGGTCGCCTTGATTGGAAAGTTGTGAGAACCCTTTATGAATTTGTCAGTGACAACCCATTCTGTATCATTTCCTTGAGGTGACCTCAACAAACCCATCGTGAAGTCCATCGTGACATCATTTAATTTCCACTTGGGAATGGATAACTACTGCAATATAATTTCTGGGGATGATGCTCTGCCTTCACTAGTTGACAGGTGAAACATATCATGAAAAATCCAGCGACTTCTCTATTCATACCTAGCCACCAGTGCTGACGATGTAGATCACAATACCTCTTTGTGATAACAAGATGAACTACCCAAACCGAGGAATGATAATCCCACATCATCTCCACACATATGTCTACTATCACCAACACACGTCCATGAAAACACTAGATCTCATCCTCGCATATTGTCCACCCAGGAATAAGATTCTTTCCTAAAATGCTTTCCCCTTGGACTAGGCCTTCAGAATATGATAGTTTCCACATTCGCACATGATCAAGAAGAGTAAATGTAACAACTCCAGAAGATAAAAACACCTACCCATGTTTGTCATGAACCTCCAAATGCGTCTTAGAGAATAGTTCTATAAGCTGCCACTAAATATTGGCCTCTTCAAATGCTTGTATCTGAGTCCTACTACTCAGTACACTAGCCACTGCATTTTCTTTCCCATGCGTATAAGCCAGATCAATGTCAAATGAATGATGTTACTCTACCCACCCACTCTGTCTCAAATTTGGGTCATGTTGAGTGAATATGTACTTGTGACTTTTGTGATAGGTGAAAACCATGAAATGATCTCCCAGAAGGCAATGTATCAAACAACCTAAAGCATGAACAACGACATCCAGCTCAAAATCGTGCGTCAGGTAATTTCTCTCATGTGGCCTCAACTGCTGAGACCTATACGCGATGACTCCTTCTCCCAGCATAAGTACAACATCTAAACTGATACCTGAAGCATCACAGTAAATAGTATAGATCTTTCCCAGCTCTGGAAATACTTGTATCGGTGCTGAAGTTAACCACCCTTTCAGCTCCTGAAATGCTGACTCACATGAATATGACCACAAGAACATTTCACCCTTCTATGTCAGACCTGTCAGTGGTGCTGCTAAACATGAAAAGGCCTATATTAAATGTCTATAGTGACCAACCAGACCTAGGAAAATTCTTACCTCAAGGAAACTTTTTTGGCTACTCCTAGGAAGCTACTGCTTTCAATTTCTCAGGGTTTACTGATACTCTTCCCTCTAAGATAACATGACTGAAGAAGTGAATCTGGTCCATCCAAAAGTGTCATTTTGAAATATTAGAATATAACTTATTCTCTCTTAGTGTAAACAAAATGATCCCATGATGTGTGTTATTGTCGTGTCGAGTGTGGTAGAACAAAAAAATGTCATTCACAAAGACTACCACGAAAGAACCCAAGTACGGATGGAACAAACTGTTCATAAGTTCCATTAAATCATCAGGTGCATTTGTGTGACCGAACGGAATAACCACATACTCATATAGGAAATACCTGCTCCGAAAGGATATAAGTGGTACATCAGACGGTGTAACGTGCAGCTGATGGTAGATGGATCTCAAGTCAATCTTCGAGAACACCCGGGCTTCATGAAGCTGATTAAAAAGTTAATCAATCCTCAGCAATGGATATTGGTTCTTGGCCATCAACTGGTTCAACTTCCAATAATCCACACAATTTCTGAGGTTACTTTCAACCGTCTTTGCAAACATGACAGGCGAACCCCAAGGAGATATACTAGGTCGGATAAAACCCTTTTCCTGCAAAATCCTCCAATGGCCCGAAGGCCATCATTTTTTATTGATTTTTGATAATCCACATTTCAAGGGATGAGATGGAATCCTACAATTCCTGTAGGCGAAAGATTACATGCCCGTAGGCCATAGAGGAATACATTGCCCATAGGTACAAACATTACATACAACCCAGAATAACAACTTAGAATTGCTACTCCCCAGCATCTTCATCATGAAATCATCTCTCCACCTTCACATTGACGGTCAGCTAGGCATTCACATGCATGCACAGGCTTGTCCCGATGGCAGGTGCCATACCATCTCATTCTTGCAATCCATTTTGCTTCTGTTGTGGTGAAACCTCCTTGATCATCCTCCTTGCATAGATTGTTCCTTGTAGTTTTTGCCTAGTTTACATTTTCAGGTGGCCCAAAGGCCTTGAGATGGCCCGAAGGCCCAACTGACCTGAACGTCTGGGTGCCCAAGGCCTATGAAGGACTCGGGGAACAAATCGGAGGCCCAAAGGCCCAAAGGGGGGCATATTCACGGCTGCTACAGTACCAAATAGTGCCTTCTACAGTTCCTGCTATAGTACCGCACAGTTCCTGCTATAGTACTGCTATAGTAACACAAAAATTCTACCTCCACCTGGATTTGATCCCTGGTTGCTTGGATGCACCAACAGAGACCTTGCCAACCGGGCTAAGGCTCATGTGTCTTTTCCTGCAACTCATCATACTGCTTCTTGATCTATAGCAACTCTGGTGTATCCATTATATAAGGAGGAATGGACACAAGTGATTATCTAAGAACGAGCTCAATAGAAAAGTCATGCTCTCGCTCTGGAGGCAAACGTGAAAAGTCCTCTACAAAGACATCCCTGAAACAATCCACCACTGGAGGAAATTCCTTATATGAAGTCCCCTGGTCATCCAGATATAGACTAGAAATCTAGGCTATAACTCCTCCCAACCCATGATGCTCAGTTCCCTCTCTTCTCACATTGACACCACATTCACCATTAAGAAGAAACGATCCACCCTCTGGTGGCGTGAAACTCACTCTACGGTGATAGAAATCAACAACATCCTGGAAGAGAACTAACCAATTAATTATGAGAATGACGTCATAGCCTCTCATCTCTAAGGCATAAAGATCCCATAGGAAGTGACACCCACCAACCTCAGGAGGGAACTCATTTCACTATCATACACTAGTTGTTCTAGTCCCCAACAGTGTGTCAAGCATCCATATTTCTGTAGAAGAAAAGATAAAAATACCAATTCTCTCCACAACATCAATGGATATAAATCTATGTGAATACCCTGTATCAAAAAGGGCAGAAGCCAAAACCGAGGAAACTAGGATCATACCTCGAACAGTAGAGGGTCTGGGATTTTTCTCTTTCTTGGTCTGCTCAACTGCAAAAGTTAGACCTGCTTTGTGGCCATGCGACCCTGCCTGACCACTTTGACATGATCCACCCAACTGTCGTTGAATGCCTGGCGACTGGATACCATGTCCAGGACCTCCACCTCATCATTAATGGTTGGAAGAACTCCAGTTCCCAGAATGGTGATAAACATGCGGTGCTTCTCCTGAACGAGGAGTAGTAAAAGTACACATGTCGCCAGCTTCCAGTGAGAAAAACTGACAGAAACGCTGAAGATGGCTCATTTGGCTGCATGATCATCACTCCACTGGGTCTCTAAATTTTTTTTACCTCATATGTATACTCTTCCGACGTTGGCAACACACCACCTGGCTACCAGAAGAAGTGTCTCGCCTCCTTGGATCACCATGCGAAGACACCCTATGGCGCTTCCTGCAATCAGTAGGAGGGATACGAACCCTATATGTTGAACCGTCCTGACTCAGAACTCCAAAATCCCCCATATTACGCTCTGTTATCAGCACCTGGATGACTATAGAAGTGATGGAAGTCAAAATTAAGATGCTCACCTACGATCGAATGTCGTGCCTGAGACCATCCTCAAACTTCCTTGTTAGGAATAATTCATCACCTTCTCTAATATGAATGAATCACTGCAACCTTGTGAAGCAAGAAGAATGCTCTATAATAGATAGAGTACCCTACTCCAAAATCACGAGATCTTGGGCTTAATCATACCTCAATGTCTCTGGGTATATTTAGTCTTAAAAGGAATGCTAGAACTTATCCCAATCCAAAAACTGATGACATCATGCTTGTGAGATCACATCCCACCATCTCTTGGTGGAATCTTGAATCATGTATGTAGCAATCTTGAACCTCCTCTCTGGTGGTGTCTCCAAATGCTCAAAGATATAATTCACGACTTCTAACCATTATTCTATAGCATGAGGTCCTCCTTACCCTATGAAGGTTGGAGGATGGGGCTAATGGAAAACCAGCGTCAACTCTTCTATAGAAAGGGCAGGATGAGGTACTCCTCGGAAGGTCTTCATGATCCATATAATGTAACCTCGGAACTCTGCATCAACACATGTATCCAGGATGATGGCTGGTTCCAAGACTGGCACAACTGTAGGATCTTCTGGTAGTCCCTGATCAGTCATGTCCAGCATCTGATAACTTCCCTGTAACTGGCAGAAATTACGAGGATGTCTCTATAGAGTGATTCTTGAAGGTCAAGCACACACCATAGATCAATATTAATAGGGACTAAAAGA
This sequence comes from Viscum album, assembly GCA_963277665.1. Lineage (NCBI taxonomy): Eukaryota > Viridiplantae > Streptophyta > Magnoliopsida > Santalales > Viscaceae > Viscum > Viscum album. The sequence goes on along the minus strand of CAUJRU010000729.1, from coordinate 156,996 downwards.
AAGATGATTATGAATGGAATAAGATAAAGAAATATTTCATGTTTTTAAAAACATAGATACAAAATGTCTATATTTCCAACATGGTGTGTTCCATTATGCTTTTTACATGGGTGTGTACTCCTATACCAACTGGTCGTGTAACACCCCAAACACACAGCGTGTTGTCCAAACCCATGATGTTTACATGAATACTATTCCACTTATTGAGTTATTCTACACTACTAATACACATGGTTCTCCAATCACAAGACTACACGATTTGTTCATTCCAGACACGTCGTGTACTAGACGAGCTTCACTAACCCATGTTGTTAGTGACATGTTAGGTTACACGGATAACTCTAGACAACATGTTTGTACCAGACATGGCATGTACTGGGAGATATCACCATCCTTTTTTGTTCATGACACAGTTGGATATACGGCCCACACTACACGGTATATTCCATCTGGACACAACATGTACTAGGAAGACTCAACTAACCCATGTTGTTAGTGAAACGACTGGTTACACGGTTCTACAACACAAGGTGTAAATCCGATACACGGTGTGTCCTACCAAATACTTCTTTACCCCGTGTCTCTACCCACACTGTCTGTGACATAGTTAGAGGTTGAATGATGTATACATACAGTACACGGCGTATACTTTAGAAAAACAGTTTCTTCCCGAAAATAATAACGCATGGCCTGTATTCATCATTACACGCCGTGTATTCTGGGTTTTTTTGGACAGTAAGCCTTAGAAACTATTCTGTAACTCAGAAAGACACTGATACAGACATTAATGTTCTAAACTATGATGTGTGATGGGTCATACTCCTCCCGAATCAAAGCATGGCATCTTATACATGTCATATTCACGAGAAACAAAGCAATGAACCACCAAATTCTGGTGCATGAGGGCCCACAACACCTCTGGAACCAAATATTGGAGTTCATTCAAGAAATACTTTTACAAAACAATACCATTTAAAAATTAGGTATTCAATCATGGAATCTATCACAACAGCATGTATATCTAGTCCAACATCTATCACAACAAGATGAAATTGTTAATTCACCCTCAATGGAATGGCGAGAATGCCTGACTTGTTATTTATAAAAAGTTCCTATATAATGCCTAAGATTTCATAACCTCATCTCATCAGATTACAACATAAATAGAACCTAAATAACATCAACACTAACTGCACAAAAAATGTGAATCGCCCGAAGGTGAAAATCAAATCAACTATAAAATTTAAAAACTATAATAATTACAATAATGAGGTAGAGTGGGTTTTCCCAACACATGGGTTAGCTACTCCCAGGAATAGTTTATTACCATGTACCAATTACATTATATCCATGACTATAGTCTCTAAACAGTATGTCAAGAAGAATAAAACCTCCCTCTGATACCACTTTGTAAGGTCCCGGTTCCGGAACCTTCCAACAGGTGCCCCATACCCATTTGGTCACATAGCCTCAAGTGAATTTCCCCGAATGCTAGACATTGTTGACTAGAAATGAGGGCCTTATGTGGGATAGGGGGGAAACTCTGTCGTCATTGAAAGAGTAACAGAGAAGAAGTTAAACAAATACACAATAGCAGAAGTAGTAATAATACCATACAATAGTTAATAGAGGAATACTAAAAGTAAGAACAACTGGAGTATATATATATAACGCATGAGTCATATGTCTATGAAAATAGCCAGACAAGTCACAATGTGAGAATACAATAATAAACCATGTACAAAAGAAAAACAAGAATAAACTCTTCAGCATCACAAGCCTCAACTGGGTCTCATGCTCTCCATCTCCAAAGCAGTCAAGTACCTGAAGTTGAAGGGCACTTTCCCTTATTATACCTGAAACAATATAATCTGTTTAGGCCCAAAAGCATAACCGAAGAAGGATGTGAGACTAATACTAGTAGGAAACCACCAAAATATCTATTCCTAACAATTAGTGAATCTATATGGGAGGAAATAAAAAAAGGGATGTAGTAAACATGGAAGTACTCAGAAGTAAACATTCCTACATATCAAAGCATTCAGACACCACACATCAAGTAATGAGATAATTACAAATAGGCAACCCTCTAGGATGTTCTCACAGAATAATCCCCTCTAGTCTTATCTAGAAAACTCAAGAAACCTTCTGGGATGTATACATAGTCTATCCACTCTAGTTTACCTTTAGCACAGACTCTCGGAGGAAGCACTCACTGTCAATTACCCCTATAGTATCGTTTTGGTAACTAAAATGCAATATAGGGATGAACATACATAACATTACCACAGTGGGCCGCATTGAGGAAGTACATACACTTTTAAGAAGAACTTAAGTCAATTCCCCCTATGTTCTAACATTTTAACTGTAAAAACAGACACTCTGGAGAACCCCTTACATCCATTCTCCATATGGTCTACTACATCAGGTTCTCACATACCTGTTTAAGTCAATCATGCATAGAAATTCAATTTGGTGAAATTAAACCTCAAGAACTACTTGGATAATAGTCTAAAGCAAAATAGTATGTCAAATAAACAAAAACTCTATCCTATAGTACTAGGCATGGGGACAAACATGGTAGCCTAACAGGCTAAGTAGGGTCAAATGTTCACAAACTAACATGCATTGGGAAACACTTCCAAATATTATAAAATTACCCTATTCAAATTCAATTAACCAATATTCCAGAATTCAAGCGTAGATGGAAATTAGAAGGGCTAAAATAGTAAACACGCAACAACCCATTCAATGGTATTGGGAATTTTTCACATATAACCAAAGATATTCTACAGAAAGGAACAAACCACATACCACGGTGTTGTAGGATCTCTATATGTAATTCTTAAGCCTTTAATCACTAAATAACAACATAGATATACAAAAACACTAAAAGTGCTCAATCGAGGATATCTCTTAAAAAAAGAGAAATCTGGAAGCAATCTCTAGAAGAAGGAAGACCTTACCATGGCGATCCTAACGAAATCAAAGGTGGTCGATTCAGTGAATGGATGCTCGATCGGGGGATCAGGGATTAATCAAGACCATACGGACGCTCTCGGACAAACTAGGTTGAGAAGGGGGTGTTCTTGTCTATCAGACGCGATCCCGGTATGTTTAATGAAAAAAACAATAGTACCTAGAGTGTAATTTTGAGGTACACGGTGTGTACATGCCCCTACCGAGCCCCACATTAGGCGGCCTCCAGGTCACCACACACGATCATGTAGAGTGCTGTTACACAGCCAACCCACGGCTACCTATGGTAATTAAGTACACATCGTGTACTCAAAATGTAAATAGTGTGTACTTCAACAATTTCTAGAAACTCATCTTTTCCACAAATCACAAGAAAATGGAAAACATACCTGAAAAGAATATCCGGGTTCTTATAGATATTTTCCATCAACTACCATATTTTTTTCATAGTAAAATTCATAACAAATTCATCACCAATATGTGAGAATCCAATAATAACTATATATTTAACTTTAATTTCTATAGATATATGATTGGGAATTATCAAATTCTTATAATTTTTGTAGTTCTTTTCATAAAATGTGGGAGAAACCATTCAAATAAGAAAAATCAGAATATCCATCTCTAATACATAGTAAGGGAACCTCCCTCCAATACCTATTGACCTACCCAGGAAGAGTTTCATCACTTAGAATGAGGTTTCAATAGTGGTGATTTTTATAAATTCTCTTTCATTTGAAATTAACATCTATAGAAATATTAGGATCTGATCTACTCTTATGACAACCCACCCTTTCCTGAATGAAGTTAAAAAAATTTCATCAAGGCACCATATTTTTGCAGTGTTTGGTATCAAAATGATCAGACATCTTGAGATGATTGGATAGAATTTCCAATAATTTGTTTTCAAATATAATCATATGTGGTTACATCAAATATTTTTTCAATAGAAAGGAGTGCCTCTATGGTTTCCAGAGTCCCATTGGAATAACAATTCCACACTTCCTTGATAGAAAAAATGATTACACAGAAGAATAATAAATACCACTTCTAAATGTTAATAGAAATTACAAAAACAAATTATGCTATTTCTTTTGATTCCCATAGAAAAATAAAATCTCATATTCTCACACACCAATGAAATCCACCAAATAGGTTCTTCCTCAAAATTTTGTCCCCTGACTTCTCAATTACTTATTATTAATATAGTATTCCAAAAAAACATTTTTCATTAAATAACTGTGGATTAATAAATATCTCAATCGTAAAATAGTTTTCTTAAAAATATACTACTTCACAAATTGATAACTACACTCACACACTCTATGCTATACTCGATGGAAATAACATTATTGCTTTGTGAGCACTATCTCAACCTGTGAATCAAATGGGATTTTATCATAAAATTATATGTTGATCTTCAGCACCATCACTCACTATTCTTCTAAAATATTCTAACTAAGGATAATTCCATTAATTTATAGGCATCAACTCAGTTGTCATAAAACTAGTCATCAAAAAAATTATTCTATTGGGGAAAGAATTTTAAATCAGTTCCTCTCTGTATGGCCACATATACCTTGGCCAATTACTCAAATAGTACGCTATCCCCATATTGTGACTTTCACACATAAACTCAAATGATTTCATATGTTTTTTTCAAAAACTCTCTCCTCTTTATTACATATAATTATCTACAAAAGAGCTTCACCAAATACTCAAATGGTATAGTGGATTCAATGTAGATGGAATCCATTTCCTTGTAGAGGATTTACTGTGAATTAATTTGGATCTGCAGGAATATCCATAAAGGAACATTTCATAAAAATTATCTCATCCTCAAAGGATCATCACCGTTAATATCATAGAAACCCACAAAATAAAATCTACATATAATTTTGTATGTTGTTGATCATCGGATTTTTATCCAAAAAAAGTCAGTTTTGTGACGCACACTTCATATATACACCAAATTTTTGTACAAATAACTATTTATATGGTTTACACATTAATAAATATGAATAACTCTTCCCATAATGAATCGCAACAAATAATTTTTAATTCTATGTAGAGAAACATTTTTACAAAATTTCAAAAAAACAAATGAAGATATTTGGATTAATTCACATGGAAGCCGATCTTGTTAGTGCTCAGTATACAAACCTTCATACTTAAAGAATTCCATCTAGAAGAGAGCATATGTGGGGTGGATGAATATTACACTCATGTACATCTTATAGATTACATTCAAATTGAATATATAATTGTATGGCCATAGTAATTTATTTTTTTAATCGGAAGTTGAAGAGAACCCACATACTTTATTCCCACAAAGAACTTGGCATCCTTTGGGGTTGTAGAATATTAATCAAGGGACACCTCTTAGCAGCCAGAAATATAGACCCCATACCATTGTGACAAACCACATGGTGGAACTGCCGTTCCTTTATACCATTGTGGGATTATTTCCCAACCCTTGTGGGTCTGTTGGTTTATGCTCTATGAGCCCTATACCTGGTCATCCTACCTTGTCTACTTTTAAATGGACCTTATGACCTTCAATCTAGAACAGGGTGGGCTTCCTTGGGTGTGGTTGACCTTTAACTCCCCCACATGTCCTATATCTGTTTGTCTTGGGCTATAGTAGGTTGCACCTTTATTTTAATATGTGGATTCAATAAAAATATAATTAGTAAATACTAAGTGAAAATTATAATCCCACTTTTAATCCGTATAAATTCATCATCAAATTCCAAGATCCCATTTTCAAAAGATGTATAAACATAAATTTTTTTCATGGAAATATTCAAATCATCACATTATCATGAACATACATACTTTCATGGGCTTTACATTAAGTATCCAGTGTTCATACATCTTTCCACATGACATTAATCATGAAACAGTAGCACACAAATCTTCATAGTCAAATACAAAGAACAAAAATCAATGCATGAAATCCAATTCCACATAATAGAAAATTTTCAAAGAAGGAAATGAATTTCTATTTTATGAATCCATAAAAAATCTCAAAGAATCATCACATCTTCCATAAAAATTCATTATGCATCACCATCAGCAATTCATGTATACACACAAACCACATGTTGGCACATCGTGAAAACAAATGTAGCTGTTAGGTTCAAAAATAATTATAAAATTATTATAATATGAATATATTTATTATTTTTCTAAAATATATAAATCTATTATTTTATAATTTTCAAACAATTAATTACATAAAAATAATGATTAATTTTTTTTCGTATAAAAGTTTCTCATATCATAATAGTGGTTATTAACAAAATAATTATTGAATATAGTTTCTACATATTACATGTGAGTGTTATGATGTTTTTTATTCCATATTGATTAATGTTTCCATATGTAGAGGTACATTGGGTTGGACTTCTCACTAGCCTATAGGCTTATACCTTGTTATAGAAATGTAGGGGCTGGAAATTTTCTCTCTAGTTTTAGACACGTAGTGTTTTACAAACCCATATAAATCTATAAAATTACATGAATAGTTCATGTACCATATTCATGATATCCATTTGGATGTTAGTAGATATTATTTCATTCTTTTTTTGGGTCAATTACACAATGTATGCATTGTGTGAGGAGTTTCATAGAAATATAGTTCAAACATATTGATTTGGGGGGAGAAATTGGATATCCAAACTAGATCATTAGAATCATTAAATCATAATGGGGATACTACTATATATTATTGTAAATTAAATACCCATTAAGAAACTACGTGAAACATTACTTCTAAAGGAAAAAATATCTTGACCATGATCTTCCAACCAGATAGGTTTTTCCAATTAAGGATGCAATTATATTATCTTTTTTATGAAAAAATGTTCTATGAACCCCTAAATTATTTTTTGGTCAGTTAATTCAAATGAATATTTCCCTGGTTTTGACTTGATATCTTGCTCACTGAAATTTATACAGGTTATACTTTACTAGGAAACTATAAAAGTTATGATATGAAAAGATAATAATTGATTTTATTCACAGGATGGGTTGTGTGAAGAATTTTCTATTGGACTATCAAATAATAATATATGATATTATTTACATTTTTTGACACCTAAATAAATTTCTTTTGTGGGAAATTCCCAATTATTCTCATTTCATGGAGAGTCATGGATCTTGGAAGACAAATTGATTTTATGTATTCTTATGGTGTTTTAATTTTAGTGAAATTGCATTTAATAAAATTATTTATTATTTCATAGAAATAATTGATACAAAAATTTGAAATTATTATATATACATGATTTCATAATTACCAATTAAAATAAATTTATAATTAATCCAATGTTAGGAAGTTATTAATTTTTGAAAATAATATGACTATTAGATTTATAAAATATCTTATTAAAAGATATTCAATGTGATCGTGTAACTTTTTCATATTTTTCCATGTGTTAAATTTTTTGATCAAGTGAACCAAAATTATTTTGATGTATATAATGACTCACTTATGGTTTCAAATTTATATGATTAAAAATAAAATAATTAATTATTGTATAATGTACTCAATAATATTTGGTATAATATACAATATTTTATAATATTCTAATGAGAGTACAAGTTTAAAAAAGGGATGATTTTATTAAGGAATTTATAATATTTTCAATTTTGGAAATGATTTAATATCATCAATGAATATAAGAATAATTTACCCATTATTATCAAGATTTTATAATAAATTAATAAGTCATAGAATGTACAGGTTATAGTGATGTATTAAAAGAAAAAAAATTATTCAAACATGATGATAATAGTTAGTTGTATAGTCCAATAATTGTTTCTTAAATTAAATAGTTAACGTCATTGAAACCTAAAATTAGGATAAAGGAGTAATAATTCGATATGTTGAAGTTTTTAAGGATACCATGATTTGATTTTGAAACTCCATCAAATATACATTTTAGGAATCAATATTATAGAATTTGATTCTTTAGTTTTGCAGGGTATAAGATAAAAATTGTCTAATTTACCAGGTGATATAAATTTATATAATTGGTAAATAAAACGAAGAATTCATAAATATTATTTTTTTAATTATTTTGTTGAAGAAAGAAAAATTATACCAATGTTTTTATTTTAAATGTATTTATCATTCATAGATTAGACTAGTATGATTATCAATAACATTGTCTAATATATATGATAATATAATAGATGTATAAAATTAAAAAATATTTTTTATGAAATTGTTACATACATTCACATTGTTTTTGATTTGTTAGATTTAATAATATGATTTTGTAGAAACATTATGATAAAACTGATTTATCATGGATTATCTGTTTATCCAATGATTTCTAAAAATGTGTGGGAGGATTTTCCCACAACCGATCAACGGAATAATTTGTTAAATTTTCTTATTTTTAGAGAGAAATTCACCAAACCAATAAAGATTCCATATGTGAAATAGATTTAGTAGTTTATGTGTAAATTATTTCATCTAAAATATGGTTAATGTTATTTACTTACACAAAAAATTGTTATATCAGAGCATTATATTATATTTTGAATACAATGTATATGAGGCTAATGGATGTATTGTTGAAATTATAGACATTCCATGGTAGAAAGATAAATATTATATTAATAAAAAGTATTCAAGTATTTTTTATTATTTAATTGATTTTAGGAAATTTTTTGGAAAACAAAATATAAAATTTTCATTTAAAGACAATGAAATGTTGGACATCACAATAACTTAATGGACTATACTAGTAAAAAAGTAAATGTAACTTTATACTAATTGAGTCTATAATGTGATAGTATGTAATAATGTAAGTAGTCACATTATTTTTCTCTAGAAAATTGTAATGGAATAAGTTATAATGATGATAATGTTAAATTTCATAAAGTGTTATAATTTAAAAATATGAGTTGATATCGAAAAAATAATCCTTGTTATGTTTTGAAGGTTTTTTGTTTTTAAAGTGTTTAACGACAGAAATATTATTCATAAATATCTCTATTATAAAAAAAATATTAATAGATGATAGAGACATACATTTTAGTCATAAGGTAATGTCATATGGTCACCATGATATGTAGTTGGAATTACAAATAAATATAATGATTTAAATATACTCTAGAAAGTGCAGAAAAAAAGAAATGAATGGATATATTATATATATTATATATCAAAAGTGTTTTTATATGGGTTATTAAATACATTCCAAAACAAGTTTTATGAATATAAAATGTATCATTAAATAAAATCCTTATTTTTTAACTAGATCACATTTGTTTTATAAATTTATATAATGATATAAAGTTTATAAAATATACAAATTTTGAACTTCTCGATGTGAAACGATGAGTTATCACTATACTATGAATGCCGAGGATTATTATTGGTTTTTATTACTTGTTTCTTTTATCATTAGTATGATTATAATTTTGATATATAATACTCATTTTATGAAAACAAAGGTTATTTTGTTTAGTGGATATCCCACTATGTATATAACATAGTGTGACACACATAGTGTATATGGTATACGAGGGTTTTATAGATAAAATAGGAGTTTCCATTACTTATGGATGGAGTGATACACATCCTAAGAACAACCTTAAATATATTAAATTCTAATACAAGGGGTTTGATGGTTATGGTGGTAATAATTTCATTAGTTGGGGATCAACACATATTTTATTTGTTCATATCATATAGTGAGTATAGAATATGGTCTAACAATTATGAAATATGTGGAACTGGTCAGCCCGTCAAGATAGTACATCTGTTGGGTATAATTATTTAGGTGAGGTTCATGTGATTTTCTCATATATAATGGTTAATTAAATGAAATATTTTCATATCATGGATAATTTATACCCATAGAGTTGATAATGGATGAGTTATATATTTGGGATTGATAAAAATCATGTCCTATATTAACATATTTTCTTGGGAAAATGGAATGATGAAAAATTATTCTATTATGATATTGGGTCTTTGGAAATTGTTATAGGGAAAATGGTGCATAATTGAAATCGGGATAGATATTTTTGTAGATTTAGTAGCATTGATTCTTTATAAGAGGAAATATTTTTCATTAATTTATTTATCTATTGATTTATATTAATTCTAACTGTTATAATATTTCATGGGGTCAAACATTGTGGATGGATAAATGGGGATTTATTTTAACTAAAGTATTTTCACTAAATGTTTTTTATAATTATTCCCAATTTATTTTTGATGTGTATTCATAATGGATTGTATTTTATGTGATGCGTGATAATGTTGAGGATTGATTTAAAAAACTTTTTTGTGATATAACTAAATTATTATTGGATATAAGTTTCATGTGTTATTATATATGATAAAATATAAGTTGAAATGGAATATAGACATTAGGATTTAATATAGTTGAGATATTAAACTAGATGGTATGCCTTATATCATAATATTACCACATTTTATTAGTAAACATATTAATAATTATAAGATTGAGAGTACCTTTCTGTCAGTGTATTATTAATGAAATCCCTAAGACTATGTTTTCCCAAATGTATTATCATATTTTTTTATATGAATGTCTTGATAATATATTGGAATAAAATATGGTGGTGTTTCAGTTTTAATTAGATATATTGTTCTCATCTTCAATCATATGAGGAAAAATTGTTACTATTATTATTCATGTATTGTGTCCAAATTATTTATCATTTAAATGATCATTTCATAATGGAGTTTTATTTATATTTATAATGTATTAGTCAAAAAAATATTCTCATGAATTATAATGCATGAGTAAATATTGATGCACCCAAGGATCATAGTTGATAGATTTATAAATCCCAGATCTATGTATTGGGAAAATATTCATGGATATATCATTCATGGACCAAATACCATGTAACCCAAAGTTATCTTCATCCTTCATCTATTCCCTGATAATGTATTATCAAACATATATTATTGAGACATTTCTCTTCTAAAATATTTTTTTTCCGGTGCAACAAATTAATATATAATAAAGGGAAGAATATTTCGATTGTTCCATGGTTCTCATCATCATGCACGAAATAAGGAATCAATAATACCTAGAAACAAAAATAGTGTATAGTACAATATTTAAATTGTATTCATCTCAAGTTATTCATTGCTTTTACAATATTTCATGAATATGTTTTGGATTACTTGATCTGTTGTGGTACCTCTATTTAGTGTTATTAGTACCATATTAAATCTAGATGAATTGCCAATTTATTCAATTTTGTGTGTGTGTGTGTATTTATAGATAATTATAAGTTTATATAAAAATATATAAAAACTATAAAAATATATATAATATATATATATATATATTTGTGTGTGTGTGTGTTTTTTGATATTTTTATTATATATATATAAATATATTTACATTTATTTACATTTATATATACTAAAATTTATTTATATGTTTCTATGTATATCTACTTTTATATATGTAAGTATTTTATTTATATATATTTATAAATTATGTGGGTACATATATATATGTACACACACAAGTATATTTGGTTACAAGATAGCTAACTATCATAATAATAGTAAGAAATAAGGCGTAATTTGGGTGGGAATTCCTTGCACAAAATATTTAGAAACTCGTTTTCAATTAAATCTATTAGTTCCTCTTAGGTAAATACTAACAATGTAATTGATTATGTGAATCAAGGACCATAACCATTGAAGTTATGTATAATGTGCTTATATAGTGTCTTTTAGATGCATTTCTCTTATGCAAATGTGAAAATGTGATTATGATATTTTCTATATTCTATTTCTCATGTGTAGTATAAGAGGACATGTGATGATTTGGATATTTTAAGTCCCGGTTCAATAGAATATGGTTTTGATAAGATTTTAATTTGGATGGATCATTGAATACCCATTACATTGGTGAGAAGGTTTGGATTGGAAATGGATTCAGATATATAGAGGCTAATTCTTAGTTCCCATATCAAGTTTGGATCATTAATACATGGTATTCAAAAAAAAGATTTTTCTACTATTTGTGTTAGCTATGCTTTAAATGCTTCTTTGTCATTCATAAAATTTATTCTAAAAACAGGAAAATCAATCAATAAAAAATTATATATTAGTTTTTAGTGGAGATAATTCTTCTGTTATAATTCAGGATGGTTTAAAAACTCCTCACATAAAGTCATTTATTGGATGTGCTTTTATTGGTTTAAATGAATTTTTCAGGAAAAAAAACTTTTTATTATCAATACCTAACACATATACTAACTATGATGGACTAAAAATATCTAAACAAGTGCATGGATTCATTCAAGAGGGTATTAAGGTATTTTTCCAGATACATGATTCAGGCATGGTTGTGAAATCTACATAGATAATGGGTTTTTTCATTGAGATATTGGAAAATACAAACATCCCATGCATATTGAGCACTATATTCATACTATTTGAATTTATATAATAAAAATCCAGTGTAAGTCGGTATAGTTCATTTTATAGAGGATGTTATTAATACCTTCTACTACTCACCACCGAGGGAAACCGGGTGTTAGTCTGGTGAGGGCTAGTTGGCAGTGGAGTGAAGTATGGTAGTGTATATCTTGAGTGAGATGGGAAAATAATAGACTCAATATAGACACATATGGACTAATAACTAGTGGATAGTGATCAAAATTTACATATTCCTGAGTAATTTCATAAAATGATATACATTCTAAGATTCAAGGGATGTCAGGAAGAAATAATTGATGAATCATAAAAAATTCACCAAATACAAATTTTTTCAATGGGTTTGAATGTATCACTAGTTTAATAATAATGTTAATCATGAATTTTTTGTCATTTCAATGTTAGATTATTAGGTGTTGTCTCTATTAGTTTCATTGAAAATATATTTTCCACAATGGATTCTACATTTGATGTTAAAATAACATTTATTATTGAAGAGATAATAAAAAAATTACTTTATATATCTTATAATGTAGGATTATTAAAAAAATTATTTTTAAATTTTTTAAATAAAAACTAATGTGAAAAATGTTTTTTTTTGCATCAATTTTAATAATATGACATCAAATTCATATTTTTGAAGAATAATTGATAAAGAACCATTAAACTAACACATTTGTTTTAGACAATCAATGATTAAATTACAACTCAAAAAATATATCATTTATAGTTAGATTTCAGTTTGAAAGGATAAAAAATTAATTTTCAATTATTGAACATAAAAAATAATTTATCATTCAATAATCATAAATATCAAAGATATTTTAACTAGTCAAAAAATATTATAGTAAAATAGATTATTCCAAAAAATTTACCACAATAAAATATAATTATTGAGAACCATTTCTTTAATAGATAACTACATTCTATCTTCCTCATCATAATAAATCTAGATAAATATATATCATTAATAATATTTCATGATTTATAATATATATGAATGAGTAAAAATGTGCGAATATGAAAGTGGTAGTGAAATTGTATGAGCATGATAGATTGAAAGATGATGGTTGAGTTCAATTTTTGTGGTGAAAACATAATAAAGATGTCCTTGAATTATTGATTTGTATGTGTGAAGGAAAAAACATGGGGGAATGATATAAAAAAATAAAATTTTGAAATTCCTTGGGAAAAAGTACAATAAATAAAGTGAAAGATTAATAATTTATTGATTAACGAAAAGTATAGTTTTTAACACCAATTATTTTAAAACTAAATGTTAATAACCCATAAGGTGAAGTGTTTGATGATAGTTTTGTAAATAAAATACACCATAAAGGTTAAAAAATGGTCACCTATTTTACTAAAAAATGACAGAAATGTTTAAAAAATTATTTGATTTTGGTTTTACTAAAAACCACATTAAAAAGTTGAAAATAATTCATGACATCATTTTTTTAAGAACCAATGTTAGAAGTTTAAAAAATGGAACTATTTTTTAGATCAATTGACACCTAATTTATATAGAGAAGATGCTTAGTGGGGGTTTAATTAAGAAAAACTCACCTAAAGATTCATATATTTTTTAATAGTGTCCTATTTGATGAAGAGGGTTATCGATCAGTTCCATAGAATAAATAATTTCCATGAAACAACTACTCTCACTTAGAACATTACATGGTTAATAGATCTCATTAACCCAAGAGACGTGTCTATTATTTTAATAACGACATTAAATATTCAAATTATTTAGACTATAGAATCAATTTTGTGGTCATCTGGAATTTTATTTTATCCATTTGACATGGGTGGGGGAGAGATTGTTTTTTTGTACCTCATCCTCTTCTTGCTTGTTTTTCGTAATAAAATCGGTCTCTCGTCGCAATCTATTATATATATATATATATATTTGTGTGTGTGTGTATTTATTTATATAAAAATGTGTATATATTTATATATATAAATGTATTTATTTTTATAAAAATTTATATCTATCTATGTATTATTTTTTATTTATATATTTATTTTTATATATATATATATATATATATTTATAGTTATTTATAAGTTTTCTATGGGTATTTATGTGTGTGTATATGTGTATTTATATATATTTATATATGTTTACAAATATATATATATATATAAACATAAATATATTGTTGTATTAATATATATTTACTTAAATTCATTTATAATTGAATGATATTTATATGTATATAGGTGAATTTATGTATATTAGTATACACACATATATATTTACATTTATGTATAGTTAAATCTTATTATATATTTGTTTTAAATATTTATTTATATTTATGTGTATTTATAAATATTTATATGTATTTATATATATTCTATGGATATATATATATACATATATATTTCGATGTGTGTGTATTTATATGGGTTTATATTTATATTGAAATATATTTATACATATATATGGTTATATTAAATTCTATATATATGTATGTATGTATGTATATATATGTATATATATTTAAATATATATATATATATATATCTTATGTGGGTATATATATATGTATATATTTATATGAGTTTATATATCTATTTTTATAAATTTATAGTTATATTCAAGTATATTAATACATAAATGATTTTTAATTTATTTTTTTATATTTTTTTAATTTTATAAATATTTAATTATATTTATAAATATTTATAAATATTTTAAATTAATTATATTTATTTATATATATTATTTTAGTGTATATAAATTTAATTTTCAATATAAATATTTGTGTGTGTTTATATACATTTATAAAAAATTATTTATATTCATATGTATGAAATACATAATTATTTATATTTTCATATATTTTTATATTTATATGTAAATATGATTTTATAAATTTATATATAATTATATTTTTATATGAATATGTTTTTAAATTCCTAATAAATATTTGTACTCTTATATATATATATATACATGTATTTGTCAAAATATAAATATAAGTAAATTAATGTCTCTTTAGTAACTTCATAAGGAGCTTGGTGGAGCAGCACAAGCTTTCTAGAATAACATTGAGTAAACCAGTTCATTTCTCATTGTACATATTTTTGTGCCTAATTATTTAATAATAATTAATTAATTATATTTTTAAAATATTTAAAAAAATGGATGATGTTTATTTGCAACGGTTTTTAAATCGGTTGGAAAAAAACATTTTTTAGCATTTTCATTCAAAAAGATAATCATACAAATTCGTTATAAAACATTAAGAAAATTACTAAAGCCCACATTAAAATGATTTATTGTGGTTTTTAAAAATCATCATGAAATAAATAATGATACCCAAGTTGGTGGTCATTTTTTAAATCCATTGTAAAACATTTGAAAACATTTTATACTGAGACTAAATGTTAAAAACCCACTGGACAATAATTACTTTATTAGCGTGACAAGAGATTTTATAAAAAATTAATTTTATGAAAATATCCCTAAAACATTATGGGTAATAAAAAATAATAGAATGCATATGGTGATTTCATCTAGAATAATGTGAGCTTAACAAGATAATGTTATTCTCAAATAAATGTTTCGGATGTTGATGAACCTTTTTCCCATGTTTGAGTTTTTGAATCAATAAGGTTGATAATAGATGTTATTTTCTAGAGGAAATAAAAAATCATGGAAATTGATTTAAAATAATATTTTCACAATGTACAATTAAATGAACAATTGTATATCCGTAAATAAATTTATTTCTTTCTTATAGTGACACAATGTAGTTTTCTATTATAAAAAATGTGTTAGATGGATAATGTAAGAACCATGTTCATGGTATCAATATTGTATTTGGTCACAAGGAAACAATGATTCTTATATGGTGGAGTTCATCACAACAATATGAAATGTAATGATGAGAATAAATATTAATAGTGATAGTTCCCAGAGAATAGTTTTTGTTTTTTGGATAAAATAAAAAAAATTGATAGTGTTTTTTTTGACATAATGATGAATGTTATTCAAATTCATATGAGTGTAAAAAAGTAAACTGTCATAGGGTTTAATGGTAAATTAATGAAACATGATATGTGTTGATGTTTTTCAATATAGATAATATAATGACTATGTCAATACGCATTAAAAACATTACTGGATGAAATTAAATATAAATCATTATGTATCAAAAAATAATTGTTATTTTACTCAAATAAATTTTGACATCATATAATTTTCTGTCTTCGAAGCGTAATTAATCGTGGTATGAAAATAACATAATGAAAAATTGAATTCGGATGTGGAAACAATTCATAAATACATCAAAAGAGTAACGATTATGTTTTTATATATGTTGTCAGAGAGTGGTATCAATTAATGGACTTTTCCAATACATGTTTGGTTGGATTCATAAATTTCATAAAATCTACATTATGGATGATGAAATATTTAATGGATGATGAATAAGATATTTTTTCACTAAATTTTATTATGGTTTATAATATAAATCCCATTACTCATTGAAAAATTTTATAAAAAAATCTATAAAAATCCATATTTGGATTATATAATATCTCAATTAATAAAATGGGACCAAGGATTTTTTTATTTATAAGAATTTATCCATGAAATATAAAATTTTGGATCCAATTATCCAGGCTTTATAAAAGAAATAATATGAAAGGCATTGATTGAACCATAGTTTTTCACCATCTACTTATAATTGAATGAATAGATAGGATCCCCTTTTCATTGTCATATTTGCAATAATACAAGAAAAACATATATATTTATATATATATATTATAAATTATTTAAAAAAATTAAATATAATATTTATTGAATAAATACACAATCCAAATACCCAATGGATTAGTTTCTTTGGATATTAGTTATAAAATATTCTTACGGAACATTATTTCCATAACATCTCCAACAAAATTATGCACACATCAATTACTTATAAACATAAATGTTAATGTAATTTCTTAGGGAAAAGTGAAGCCTAAAAATTGATATCAAATGATTATTAATTGGAAAACATATCAATGAGTCATAAAGAGATTGATCATATGCAATGTATAAAACATGACCTTTCTAGAAAAAACTGATTAAAAATATGTAAACATAAGAGTTCTAAATAATTCATGATGGAATTATATATAACATCAAATGGATCATCATGAATGAAAAAATATTCCATGGTATTGGTGTATCCAATTAAAGGAAAATAATGATGACCCATAAAGAATAAAACTAGAATGTTTAGTCACATAAGAATGTGATATAATCATATGAATAAGAAATTTCAAAAATGTGAACATACCTATTTTTTTATGTTCATGTATAATGTTTTGAGAAAGCTAGACATAAATGGTTCTAACACATAAGGTTGTGAGAAAATCTTACTAAAATTATGTCCATGATAAATTTTTAAACAAAACTAACTGAAATAATCTCTACACATTACTTCAGTAACCTATAGATATAAAACACTACAAAAAAAGAAAATATATCCATTTTGGGCATGGATGGGTTGTAAATTGATTTTTTTAATTTTAAAATTTATAATAATTATATTTTCATTGGGATTATATATTCACAAAGAATACTAGTCACGTTTCTAGGTGGCATGTAAAAACATGATGTTCCCCTATGTAGTGACGCCATAGATTGTTTTGGTGGTTTTATTGCACGATGTTGTGTTTCACATCATGAGAATCCTTTGAACAGTAAGGGATCATATTTTTGGGGTGAGGGCTCAAGATGAATCATAATGCATCAATTTGTGACATTACTTGGGAAAAATTTTAATTTTGTGAAATTTTAGGGATGATATTATCAAAATAAACCCCTATTGGGGCCTACTTCCTTCCCAATTCATATTATTATCTCTAACAACAACATATATGTGACTCTCACTTCATAATCAGTTTTCTCATTGTCACTATTATATTTTTCATGTAGAAGTTTCAAGGATACATATTATTTTCTCTCGATGTGACTCTTTTATGTTATTTACATCCATAATCTTCATCTTCCCATAACCGTGATACAATATTTTCCAAACCTAATTTTAGGGTTTTCATCATCCTTTTGATTTATAATTTTAGAGTTTGTTTCATTTATAGCTCCATATAATTCTATTATTCAATGGTTTCATGTCGTTTTCACTCCTTGAGGTATGTTTTTTAATAATTTTTAAAAAAATTAAAACTATGTGATTCTTGGTTATTTTTAGAAATTTTATTTCATTTAAATCATACTATTTATCAATATTTGAAATTTATTATGATTTTTCATGTGATCAATGATTTATTTAGTAATTTTTTTTCCAAATGATTATATATTGATTAAAATTTTACTATAAATTATCTATACCATGAGTTCTATAAAATTTATAAAGTGTTTTTGTTTGAAACATTTAATAGTTTATAGAAAAATTATACATTTAAATTATTTCATGTCCCTGAGTTATGATTGTTTGAATGGTTTGATTATGGAATTATAATTCAGTCATTTTTAAGTATTTTATCTAACCAAAAAATTTTATAGACATTTTAATTACATTAACAAATTTGCCTTTTCATATTTTAATGTTTTTCTTCATTAAAATTACATTTAAGGGACATTATTTATTTAAAATCATTATATTATAATTATAATGGGGTTAAAAAATAATTCATGATATTTATAAAATGGTTTTCAAAGGAAAATTTTAGCCATATTTTAGAATATTTTATTTCATGGGTTCTTTTGTAGATTGAAAATTGAATTTATGTATAATACATATTTTGAACTAGTTTTCTATGGAAATTTAGAAATATTATTTTTAGTTTAATACACATTTCATGGTTGAGACCATCTATGAAAGTTTTACTAACATGAGACTGAACCACAAAATTTTCCCCCTGTTTTCGATATATATGAATGTTTGAGAAATGATGTGTATGAGATATATTTAATTCAATTAATTGATTGATTTCCATTGGTTGGTGAATGAATTAGGGATGAGGATATGTTTTTTTTTCTGTTTTTGATTCTTTGTTTAATTAAGAATATATTTTCCCACCAAATGTATCTATATTCATGGGGATCCTATGTGTCTAATAATGATATTGATAAATAGTGTATGTGCTAGAAATAATGAGACTCTGACTAGTATCCTCTATCATCATACATGTATCAACTATGTGAAATTCCATCAGTTTAGCTCGTTATGGAAATCTGGTATGTTATTGAATAAAAACATGATCAACATACTAGTAATTGGTTATTCCTGACTATGTCTAAGAACATCTCACTTGATGTCCAAAAGTTTCCCATGGTTCAATATTTTTTACTGAGATTCCTTTATAATATATTTTTATCACAGTTTTATTCATCATAATTATTTTTTTCATTTTATTTAATATTTTGATCAACTAACATTTAGGTTCTGATTACATGTCTGCCTTCTATGAACATGTTATATTTTCTATTCAATAAATTGTTATTCCTAGTTTTTATCTATATTTTTTATTATTTTTAGTACTGAATATATTTTTAAGGATGTGTATTAATATGTATTTTATTAATAAGAGGACTTGGTAAAGAATGATTTCTTTTTTCTAAAATTATTCTTAGGTTTTATGAAAATAAATGGAGAATTATTATGTGTATTGTTTTTCCAAAAATGATAATAATATTATTTTAAAATATTTTATTTTAAACTATAATTTTTTTTTATTATTTAAAGTAACTGAATGGAATAATTAATAAAATCATACTAGAATGCTCATTGTCACACCCTACTTATTCCACTCAGTGTCTATTTTTCGAGTGGATATTGATTGTTCAACTTTTTACCTTGGGATATCCTTATTATATAATCTAATAAAGTCAACATTATAGTGTTCATTATCGATGGATATTGGATAGTGATTTTGGCTTCACATAGAAGGTCATTCTGCAAAAACGATCATGTTCTCTAAATTATATTTATCTTTCAATTTATCCTTTTTGTAATGTTAGATCCTTTTTTGATATTTATTATTTATAACGCAATGGTTATTATTTTATGGTTATTCCTTTTTTAGTTTTTATTACACTTTAATAAACAAACTTTTTTTTAGGATGTTTAATGTATGTATGTACCCTGATTGAGTTTTATATAATTCCATAATAAGATTATTTAATTTAATTGATTGAAATAATTAACATCAGGTATGTTTTCATTTACTGGAATTGGTTTCCATCACATCAGGATCAGGAATTCATGGTGGTCCTTTATATAGGCTGACTCAGGTGACCAGATGAGGGATGATATAGATTAGTTCACACAAAAATGGTATCAGATAACATATATTATTACTAATTAAATAATGGAAATTAAACAATCCTAACTCAATACCTAGGAGTAGGGAGTGTTTATCTATATTTTTTTCCTTCCGATCCTTAGGGATCATGGGTGGATTGGTTGTGAATCATGAATTTTTAGATTGAATTATCAATTATATATACATTATTCTAAATGGATAGTATCCAATGTTTTATTAAAATTTTATTTTAATATGGTAGTTTCAAGGGGACAACATTGTGAAATAAAATTATTTTGAAAACATTGTGGAACTCATATTCGTTGTCTTATATAGCTCTTTGTTTTTATTTTGTTATTATTATAAGGTCCACCATTAAATGAAAAGAACCAATGTATGGTCACTAATCCTATTTTAATGGATAATTATTATTTTTATATAAATTGAAAAAATTATTTCTATTTTTTGTTTTGGAAGAATATTATTTAAATAGATAAAGACAAATATTTAGAAATCATAATGTAAGTATTCCAACATTAGAATAAATAATGCATAATGATTTCAAATTTGTAATTTGTTTTGACAACAGCTTGTGAAAATTTAAATAGATTTCAAATAATTTTTTTAAATTTTTAAATTATTGTATTTTATTTTGAATTTTATATGGGATTGGACTAAGAATTAACTATTTAATATAGTTTTAAAATGAAAATATCATTATCTTGAAATGTTTAATGAAACCATTTTAGTTGGATATGTTGGGGTAATTTTATGATGAATTTAATTTAATTTGTCTGACATTAATTTAGAACAAATATTTTAATACTGAGTTATGTTTCATTGATATTAATAGTATTCCTTTTATAAATTTCATAATGGACCATATGACAATGCTACATTAGAGTTATCTTGTCTCCTATTTGGTTATCGATTCTACCTATATTCGGGATGTACTAGTATATAAAGACTCTTATTTGTTTATTCATATATTTCATGGGGATAGATGTTATCAACATGATTTGGATTTTTAAGAGGTGATATTTCAGAACATAATGTCCTTTTCAAATATTAAAATAATGAGGATGTGATCTATCATGGATTTGATAGAGGGTCATATTCATGAATTATGGAAGAATATCATTCCAACTCATCTGCTAGTACATATAGAATATAAATTCATAAAGAACTTATTCATTCTGTATTATTTCAAAAAGGATGTAAATATGGGAAATTTTAGGAAGTTTAAGAATCTCATTAATATTGGGAAAATTGTGAGGCATTATTTATACCCTAATACTATGTTCATCCATTTTCATTTGAGATCATATCTACTAATTCTTTTAAGGTTTGTCTTTTTTTAATGTGTCCTTTATAGACCATAGTTCTAGATTGAATTCATCAAAGATGAATTCGTTTGAGGATATATTTAGTTAATCAATATTGTATTTTTTTCTCTAGATGGATTCCTAAGGTGGGGTGGACCTTCTCCTTTGGATATTGATTACTATTTCTAGTCTTATAAGTTTTAGAATTCATATGAATGGGAATTTGAAAATCAAGATATCTTTGGAGATTCATCCCATATTAATGATTCTTCTCAAAGGAAGAAGTAAACAATTATATTTTATTAGTGTGTGCAGTTTGAGATTTCCAATCCCACTTACTTGAAAATAATCAAAACCCTTCAATATTATTTTTTATTATCACATATTTAGAAATTGTGTAAATCTAAGTGACACAAAAGGAATAATTCCATACCATTTTATGGGATTTACTAGTAATCCTATATATCTCTATAAGGTATTTTTTATTTATTTAATTATAATTTTATTTCTTTTCGTATTTTTTTTTTCTTGAATCCCAAAAACAATTTTTTATTATAATGATTAATTTTATGTCATTCATTGAGATGTTATTAATATATATTTGGATATTATTGATATTTAAATCATTTAATGTTCTATTTTTGGAAAATATTATTTTTTGATTCACTTAGTATACCAATTTTTATTGATCTAGAATATTTTTAGAACCCTGATATTTTTGTGAATTGCAGATTTCGTTCAGCCTTTAATTATTCCCAATGATTTTATGAGGTAAAAATTAATGATTTAAAGATGTATTTTGAATTATCATTTTAATTTATATCACATATAGCTCAAATTTCATATCTTGTATAGTAATTTCATTCTATTTTGAATATTTCTTTTCATGAATTATTTTACACGAGTATTTTTTATGGGTATAAATTGGAATTATAGCAACAATAATAACCCAAAATAAATAGATTTTTTAAATACAGTTAATATTTATTTAACATACAATATCTCAGGATTTATTTGTAATTTTTTTTAATATATTGAAATATATTGAAAATGAAATGTTTACGACACATGATTTTGAGGTCCGTAGATCCTTGAATAGAATTATGAAATTTTTTAAGGTACGTTCAGTAAATGTGTGAGTGGGATTTTCTATCTCTTGAACATGTGCATAGATAGAAAATATGAGGGTACTATTGAATTTAGAATGCTGAGATTCACTTTAAAATTAATTAACATTGGCTAGAAAGGGCCGAGAGGAAAAAAAATTCCCATAAATTTTGAGAAAAATTATAAAATAATTTAAATGAATTATTTTTATTTCTTTGTCACTATTGGGTTGGCGGAAGACAACGCGGTCGTGCAACGATGAGGTAGTGATGAGGTGCATTATTAGAGAACCAATAATGGATTATTTAAAACTATGATTCTGGTTTTATAATGACTCAATAAATTGCCTCAATAAATGTGGCCCATTTAATGGGAATAATTAATTGATGCAACGATGCTCCACATTTGTTTTCTTTTTATAATCCAATGTGTTGAGTTTTGGAATTAAAAACATGGAGGATTATCTAACGAAACAATGTTGTATCTCCTCCCCAATGAAGAACGATGACCACTAGAGGATCTTCATCTTCTTCAAAAAAACCGTGTAGAATGGAGCCAGAAATGGATGACATTGACGTCTTGAATTTTCGAGGATAAATTA
Source organism: Viscum album (assembly GCA_963277665.1). NCBI lineage: Eukaryota > Viridiplantae > Streptophyta > Magnoliopsida > Santalales > Viscaceae > Viscum > Viscum album. Next base: position 133,253 of record CAUJRU010000729.1, on the reverse strand, counting down.
TTTGGAATCGAACATCAATGAGGTAGGGGTTGTTTTAATTTAATGTTCTTCCATGTTATTTTATAGAAACGATAAATGCAGATCAACCCACGAATAGTTTTTCCCGCTCTTCTAGCGTTTATGTGGGAGGGTAACACTATTGTGGATTTCATTATCTGAGATTTAGGTTATTGTTATATGATCAAAAAACAATCCCTGATCCTCCCCCTTGATTTTAATCATCTAAAATAGAGGCCCTAAGCGAACATGAACATGTCCTGAGAACCTCTGCTCATGCTTTTTTGGTGGTCACATTCTCGAATTGGCATAAATTTTATTCCGGGGGCTAAGTAGGGATGGTGGAAACCCTAGGGGGCCGTAGGTGCAGACGGACCATAAAATGGACAACCGTATAAACTCTAGTGGCCCGTATAATGTGAGGTTGGCGCGACACCACTGGCCCGACGGGGGATAGCCCACGAGGACATCATAATGGTGGTAGCACCACCTAGCGTTGTAGTAGCAGCGGAGGCGGTCGACCCTCGCCTACCACCCAGGAGGATGGCGGCACCATGGGCGAACTTTGAAGTCAGGAGGAAACAACTAACCGGCTGAGGTGGTGAGGATTGCGGCACCAAGAAGGCACCACAAGGAGGAGGTTGGCCCTCATCCAGGACACTTGGGAACCAACAAGCCACGGTATGTTGACCACAGCCGGAGAGGCCCCGTGTTGGCGGGGCCAGTAGAGCAGGTGGGACCTAGCGCGACTACCACGTCCTGGTTGGGAAGCGCACCCTAGCTGCCTCCTGAGGCCAAGCCGCGATGGTCATACCTTAGCCAGAGGGCCTGACCCACATTCCATCAGGCTGATCTGGTGACCCAGTAGACTACTCATGCATCCTTGTGGGTCGGACCAACACAGGCGGTCTAGACCCACACCCCGTCGGCCAGACTCGTGCCCTTTGTGTTGGGTCGTACCAGACTGGGTTACCGGGCAACCCGAAGGACCGGACTGTCAGCTGAACCGGGATGGGTCCAGCGAGGCCCAATGTGCCTGACCCATTGAACAGATAGGACCAATCATACCCTGATCCAAACTGGTTCAGGTCAAGTGGGTTGATCATAAACCATGATATGCGGGAAACTTGGGCCTTGTTGGTGAGGTCGGTCTGATTGGGTCAGACTGGGCCCCATCGCAATAGGACCCCTAGTTACTAAAACAGTCATTTCTTGCAAACCATATGGTCAATTGACAAGATGTTTGCAGTGTTGGGACCCTCTCAAGGATTCAGATCTTTTTTCATTACTGATGGTTACTTAAATGGAAGTTAAGATGCGACCAAGGACATGAGGATCGGCTATCCTTGGCGCGCTATGTACGGAACCCTACGGTTTGCTGAGACCTGAGTACTGCTGACCATTGACTCTGTATGACTCAACCAAGGCCTAGTTATAAGAACTTCTCTATGACTTTTCAGGCCCACGGTGGGAAGCACAACTCTGGGACTTTGTAGGCCCACCGTACGTGATGAGGAGGAGTACCTCAATTGGCCACCACTTGTGGGAAGCACATCTCTATGACTATATAGGCCCAAGGTATGCGATGGAGAGGTGTACCTAATTAGTTCAATGTTATTGGGAAATCACATCATCATGACTTGGAGGGCCCACTATATTTGTAAAAGAAGATCTCCAGTATCCGAGGTGTTAAAAGATAAGACTGATGGTGACACTGTTACTACCCTATAATATACCTGGTGTGATAGGTATTGTTTTTCATGTTTTACATTGAGGAATTGTTTTGGCATCTTTTATATTTCTTTTGGGGTCCCTACTATGTATTGTTTTACTCTCCCTTGTACTGTCATTTCCTACACATTTTGTGTGCCGTGCGGACAACCAACATTTTGACAGGGGTACTCCGGGAGACGGGACTGACATACACCACGAAGGTGGAGTTTGTGGCCTAGGACTAGTAAGTGCCAAGTGGGATCAATCGTAAAGGAAAAACTACATCATATTCTAGTAGCTTCACTACTCTCACAATCAGGTGGGGTTTTCGGCAGATAGACATCAGAGATTCCTTTTCCTACCTTCTACTTTCAGTTCTTTGTTGAGTTTGTATTTTGGACCACTCACTTTCAGTTGTACATGCACTTCTCCTTGTTTACGTGGTACTTGTTTCACTGTTTCAGTGTTTTGTGATTTGGTTGGGTGTGTGTGTGTGTACAGGTACTCTGTAAAATGCATCTCACTTGTAGGTTGACACCTTCGACGCTAGTCTCTAGCCCCTTTCCTTCATGAGGATGTCTTGGGGAAGTCACAGCATGGGCCCAAGGAGATCGGTCATGAAAAAGTGGTATTAGAATGTGGTTAGTTCCCTCTCAAAGACCATGAGTCTGTGTTTTGTTTTGGGTAAATAGTTTTAACTGTTGTGAGTCCAACTTTCAAATTTGGGGAGTCCAATGTTGGTGTGGCAGCCAACATATCCATACACTAGAAACATGAATTCTACATTTTGTATCAATAATCAAAACATTGGTAGAATAATTGTCTCCCTGTGTTCTTATTCATAGATGTTAGCTCACGAGGTATAACTTTTTGACTATGGTGCAACTTGATCTATTTTCGGATGCCTCAACATGGATGACCACTAAGGTTCCCAATACGAGGTATTGAGGGTATCCCACCTAATGATGAGGCGTCCGTTTAAGGACAAGATCTAGAGATGGCCCCACTAGGTCATGCATAGTGCTACCACCACCCAATGGTCATAATTTACTACCAGAGGTTCCGACAGTGGAAGTGCATTGACACAATTCGATACATAATTTTTAGAGATAGAGGCCTCACATGATCAGCGGAGAGTTAGATCCTCTGGGAGTTGAAGACTAGATAGAGGTTGTGATGCGGGTATTAACCTTAGTGAGGAAACTACCTAACCAGATGGTTATCTTAGAAGCGATCTTTTTACGGGGCTCGGTAGGGAGGAGGTGGATATTGAACACTCAGATGCTCGATGAGGCGACACACATCTAGGCAGACTTCAAGCAGCTTTTCTGAGATTAGTATTCCCCCGAGACCTTGTTATTTCTGCACATTCAGGTGATACATCACCTACCATAGTGCATCATGATGGTGGCTGAGTACTCAGTGAGGTTCATTGTTATATCTCACTACTCAGATGAAAACGTGTGAGACCCTTTCCTCAGGGCTCGAGCCTTTGATCAGGGACCTGGGAAGGAGATCATGGTATTAGTGTTGTATCTCTACATCCTTACTAAGGTCGGGGTTCTAGAGTGAGCCCTTATTGCTGATATAGTTTGGAAGAATAGGTGTCGATAAATAGAGCCACCAGTAGACCCCAAGCGGCATAGTCTGTGGCAAGAAGCGGACATAAGACATGACGGCCCAAGTGAACTAGGTCTTTCAGAGGTTGACCCCCGGACTCAGGGTCAGCAGTGCGAGGATCCATGACTAGAGGGAGTCAATCAAAATCCATTCTTTATTACTCGTGCGGTGGGCAGGGACACATAGCGTTTGACTGCCAACCCATCATACAAATGACCTGCAGACAGTCGAGGGGCTGCCATGGCAGAAGCAGTGGTTTGAGTGAGGTGGTCCATGGGTGGGTGGACATGGCAGTGGAGCTGACCGAGTGGCAGACACTGGTCAACAGTTTGAGGTGTTATTTTCAATACCCCTAGGTGGTCCACGCCGACCTCGTAGAGCAGGTAGAAAGGGGAGATCTCATCTACATGTAGAATAGGCTTATGAAAACAGTGCTCCAAAGATGATACATGGTACGATCTATATCTTCTCCATCCTATATACAGTAATTATAGAAATATGTGCTAGTTAATCATTCCATTCCATGGCTCTCTTTCATATATTAGAGATTTCGGTGGAGTCGTTGGACCGATCTTTATGGATAGTGCCTCCTATGGGAGGGGGTTAGATGATTACACACTGGTATCGGTAGTGTGAGCTTTCTCTTTGAGGTGGGAGATTTTTCTGGGATCTCCTAGTAGCGAATTTGATGCCTTACGACGTCATCTTGTGTATGGACTAGTTATCCACATTCCATGCTCAGATTGAATATTTCAAGCATACAGTGCGGTGTGTCTGCACATATGGAACCATGTTTTCCTTCACTGGTGAGAAGGAAACTCTTGCAATATAGGATGGACCTTCTCATAGGAGGGTGCAGTCAATCACTGACCAGTTTTCTAGCCTCACCCTCAGTGAAATGGTGGAGAGGAATCCAAGAGTTCTGGTAGTGATGGACGAATACAACACTTATTTTCATATGGATTTTTTGGACTAACACCTCCAAGGGATTTAGAAATTTGGATCGACCTGTACCCCAAGACGAAACCAATATCAACATCGGCATATTAGATCGATCCTGTAGAGGTTCGCGAGTTTAGGTTATATCTAGAATACTTGTAGGATAATGAAGTTTTAAGGCCCAATGTTTCACTATGGGAAGCCCAAATTTTGTATTCCTTGATTGTATATTGGTGTTTGTGGATGTCTGTGGACTTCCGCCTCCTGATCCAGGTGAACGTGAAGAACAAGTTTCCAATTCAAAAATAAATGACCTATTCGACCAGCAGAATGAGGAGAAGTGGTTCCTAATGATACACTATAAATTAGGCTATCACTAGATTCAGGTGCAGGAAGAGGATGTATCAAAGATAGCCTTCCCATGTCGGTATAACCCCTATGAGTTATTGGTGATGCCTTTAGGATTGACCAATACTCCAGAAGTGTTAATGGGCCTCATGAATGGGATCTTCCAACCATTCTTTGACTGGTTCTTCATGGTATACATTGATGAAATCTTGTTGTATTGGAATCAGAAGAGGAGCACACAACACACCTTCGTATAGTCCTATATACACATTAAGAGAACCAGATTTATGATAAGAACTCGAAGATTCAGTTTTGGATTCAGGAAGTCCACATTTTGGGATACGTCATCTTAGAGGCTGGAGTTGCTTTGGAGCCACTGTAGATAGATGTGGTTCTTCCTTTTGAGTGGCCCAAGAGAGTGACTAAGGTGCATAACTTATTATGGTTTCTGGTTACTATCAGAGGTTTGTACTCGACTATTCTATGGTATCAACACCCTTATCGACATTGACACAGAAATGAAATTCCATTATGTGGACGGAGAAATGCTCTTAGTGTTTCCAAGAACTATGGAGGAGACTGACAAGTGCCCCCATCTTGAGACAACCAGAGCAGGGCATTTGTTATGTAGTTTTCTATTATGCATCAAGGACCAGACTTGGTTGTGTCTTGATGAAGGAGTGAGTAGTGATTGCCTATGGCTCACGATAGTTGAGAAAACATGATATGAACTGTTTGACCCATGACCTGGATTTAGCAGTAGTATTCTTTTCCCTAAATATGTGGCAGCACTACTTGATTGCGGAACGGTTTATAGTTTACTCTGACCATAATAGTCTCTGGTATATCTTCTCACAAAATGACACCACTGGAAATTTAGGCTATAGCCATGGTTTAAAACTGTGGATAAATCCCTATAGCCACGGTTTGAACTATGGATATAGGGTATTGTGACGGGTTGAAACCTTGGAAGAACATTAAGCCACACAAAGCCTATAGTCACGGTTCAAAACTGTGGCTATATGGATTCAGCCACGGCTTAAAACTGTGGCCTTGGGTTTACATCCACGATTTATAACCTTGTCTTTAGGGCTTCACATTTCTTAAAAAACCCCACAACCCCCTGAACATCCCCCCTAGACAGCCCATGCACTCCACGGGATAGCCCCCCATCCCCCCCCGGACAGCCAGCTTGCACCCCCCAGACAGCCCCCTTGCACCCCCCAAGATAGCCCCCTTGCATCACACTAGACAGCCCCCATTCCCCCCTGGACAGCCCCCATGCCCCCTGGATATCCCCCCTTGCACTCCCCCTGGACATCCCTTGCACCCCCATGGACATCCATTGCACCCCCCCTGGACAGCCCCTGTACCCCCCTAGACAGCCCCCTGCCCCCCCCCATTCCCCCCCTTGAAAACCCACTTGTACCCCTAGAAATCCCCCTTTCCCCCCCAATCCTACAGTAGCCCACCACCCCACCCCCTCCCAGCAGTCCCCCCCAGGAAGACACCCCCTGGACAACCCCCTTGCCCCCCACCCCGCACTCATGCAGTAGCCCCCCTCCCTATAGCCCCCCCTCTTGTGTAGACCCCGCAACACACCCCCCACCCCATCTTGCACACCCTCCCAAGACAGCCCCTGTGCACCCCCAGGACAGCCCCCCTTGGACAGCCCCTTGCACCACCTGGACATCCCTTGCACCCCCTGGATAGCCCCCTGCATCCCCATGCCCCCCCTGAACAGCCCCCCTGCACCCCCACCACCCCAAATGCTGTAGTAGCCCACAACCCCGCCCCCTCCCTACAGCCACCCCAGGTGATGAGTGGAGAAGACCCTCTAGAAGCTACGAGACTTATTCCATGCAAATATGGAATTTATAGAAAGCGCATAAAAATATCATTGATGAGGTATGCATTTCTCTCATCCTTGTTAATGACTGAATAAAGTCTGATATTAAGGATGAGAAATTGAATTAATCAATGAACAGAAGTTGAGGAAATTTGAGATCTCAAGGCTGATTTCTAAAACCTGCTAGATGTTCTTGAATGTTTTCAACATGTGTATTGAGATGAGTGTAAGATCTCAGGTTTTAAATGGGGAAGACAAGTTGTTTCAATCCAATATGCATATGATAAATGGATGGAATGTTAGTTGGAGTACCCTAGCATATTGATGGGTCAATTAGGAGATGGATAGATTATAAGGGAGTTGGATGTTCCCATGCTTGTTGAGAAGGAAGATGATGTTCTCAAGAAAAGGTGTTAGTATGCAAATCTTAAAGCCCCCCATGCACCCCTCCCCCTGCATCCCCCTTCCCACCTTGGACCGACCCCAATCACCCCCTGGATAGACCCCCCCCCCTCTTGGACACCCCCTCTCTCCTGGAACCCCCCTGGAAAGACCCCCACCTCCTGGACACCCCCTCCCTCCTGGATAGACCCCTTGGACATCCCCACCCGGACAGTCCCCCTGGACAGCAGCCCCCGCTGGACCCCCCCACCCCCTCTTGGACACACCCTCTCTCCTAGACAACCCCCTGGACATCCCCACCCGGACAACAGCCCCCCTCAGACAACATCCCACCTCCACCCCCAGAACAGACCCCCCTGGAAACTCGCCTGGACAGACCCCCGAGGGCAACCCCACCCGGACAACACCCCCCCTAATGGACCACCCTTGAACCACCCCTGCTGTACACCCCCCCACCCTCCTGGATACCCCTCCCTCCTGGGAACCCCTCCCTCCTGGAAACCCCCTTGGACCACCCCATGCTGACAGAAGCCCCCCCTCCTCCTGGAAACCCTATACTGTTGTGCTGCCTTTGGGTCCATTGTGGGTTTTTGGTGCTGTATTTATCAGTTGGAAATGGATAGGAATGTAGAGTGGATTGTTTGGATGGTTCTCAACTTTTTTGGGTCATGTAGGTGATGTTCTTGTGGGGGTTCTTGTTGCTATTATGGTGTTGGGTGGGTGTGGGATGTTTATAGTCCAAGGATCATGTGTAGATGATGCCTGATTTTAGTGTGTGGGGATGATTCTAGAGGGGCTTCTAAGTGTGGTGCGGATAGAGTCACATGTTATTATTTTAGGTGCAGTTGTAGAGGATAGGATTCATGGTGTGGGTGATTCAAGTAGGAATTTATATTTTTTGGTTGATTGGTTTCATTTTGGGTTGTGGTTTTCGTGCTACATGGAAACATGTAGGGGATTTTTCGTAGATGGTTGTGGTTGACTGGTTGGGTTTTACTTTGGTGGATGGTCTTTTTAATATGGTGATGTTAGGATACTAGTTTCTTGAATATTTGAGTGGTCAAATGTGGTGGTCTGGTGCCATGATATTATAGAATGTTTCTTTGTCCACAATGTTCATGAAGTAGTTTGTGGTTAGAGTTGCGTATAGACTAGTGTTGTTGTTCATAGAGGATTGTTTTATTTATTGGATGGGTTCTTTCTAGTAGCCTTTTGGGTTGCATTATCTATTATGGTGTGAGTGGCTAGGAGGGTTGGGGTTTTTTGGTGTGGGTGGGATGACATCAATTATTGGTGTTTAGGGGAGCGGTGTTGTGGTTGCGTGGTAGGTGGATGGTTTGTTCTTTGTAAGGGTACAGGAAGGTGGGTTTGATTGATGGTGTTTAATGTTGGTGATTTGAGTGGTATTTTGTGTAGATTATGTGATTCTAAAACTATTAACTTTTGGTGAACAATTCCAACAAATATTGGGTCGTATTTTATAGGAGGGGTGAGGGATTTTAGGATCTGCACCTTCAGTGCAAATTCTAGAAGAAGATAATTCAATGTCCATAATATATTTCCATGTTCAAGAAAATTGAAAAAGTATTAGATAAAAAATCTCTAGTATAGAACCTGAAATATATTACCTCAATCTATAGAATAACATTTGGGGTAAAAATAGTTCGAGGCCCTTTTAATATGGCATAGTCAGAGGAACAAACCTGCATTTTAGGGTACTACAGTTCTTGCACAAAACATAGTGGTTTCAGTATCTTGTGAAATTACTCAACCATAGAACATAGAATAGAAATAGTCTTTTAGTATCAATCATGATGAAAATAAGAATCAAAGGACTTTTATTGATTAAAAAGATAAATACAATGATAAAATATATAATCAAGATCAACTAGTAGTCTTTGATAGTAAAATGATAGTCCAAATCCAATCAATTTACATCATAAATGATTACATAGACATAGAACTGTTTATTCATACTGATATTAAAGTGGTTTTTGAGACTGAATTATTTGCCTCTATTTAGAAAATTGGAGATCAATCCTATCCCACTATTGATATAGGCCAATCATCTAAAGAAAAATATGAAGAATATTTTGATTCATTGAATATATAATCAAAGGATTTTTGATCATTTTAAAAAACTATGAGAATAAAATTCACGTTCACACTGTGAATTAAAGGCTTTAATAAAATCATTTGAAAATTTATGAAATTAAACTATTCGTGGAGATGAGATTGAATATGTACAGACTCATCTTAATAATCTATGATATAATACAATTAAAAGAAGTGATTTTATTTTTTATAAATCGATGACCAGTTTGGAAGTATCAATGAACATTGTATTTCTAAAATAGATTTTATTGATTTTAAAAGATATTTTTCGAGTCACATTGAATATGTTTGTAGTTGTTCCAATCAATATATAACCTCAAAATATACAACTCAAACCACTTTAAATTTAGTCATAAGGTTTTATCCCAATATGGTTGTCATTAATAGTTTCAATGATATATTCATAATCTTTAGTGTGAAATTTTACAACTCAATGTGCTACAAGAAAATCAAAAATATCTTATTGAGAAGATAAATTTATGAGATCCTACCATCATGAATCGTCTCAGTCTATTTGGATCATTGATTTATCTGTTTTTATGTTCAGAAGAAACATTTCAGAAATTTGTGATTGACAATTTGATTGAATGTTTGATGATTTGTCCTGGAGTAGGACCAAATAACAGCATTACTGCGGAATGACCATGGGATGACCGCGACATGTTGTCCTGGGCCCGCGACATCCGTGGGGAACCATCTTCCGGCCAGGAGCAAAGGGGGTAAGAGGAGGCAGGGAAACATTCCGATCATCAACCCGCCAGTAGAAATTGTGATTAGTCAGTCTCAAAATTTATCACAAGACTCATGGAATAATATCACTGCGAACTGTCGCGGGTTGTCGTGCTGGAGTAGGGCCAAATCACATCATGACCGCGGTGTGACCGCGGCGTGACCACAGCCTGACCGCGGCTTAACCGCGGCGTGACCACGTTGTGACCGTGGCTTGACCGTAGTGTGTTGGCCCGGTCCAGCGACATCTGCAGGGCAACATCTTCTGGACAGGAGCGAAGGGAGTGGGAGGAGGCTGGAATGATGGTGGAAGGGGGATGGTTTCAGGTGTTGGGGGGATGGTGCGGGCTGATTCAAGGTGGAAGGGGGGGTAGCTGTTGGGGGATGGAATGGTGGTGGCAGTGGAATGAAATAAAGGTTGAAGGGGGATGGTGTGGGATGGATGTGGCCGATGCAGGGCCAAATCACGGCGTGACCGCGGTGTGACCGCGACGTGACCGTGGCGTGACTGTGGTGTAAACACAGCATGACCGCGGCATGTTGGGCCAGTCTAGCGAAATCCACAGGGAAGAATCTTCCGACATGGAGCGAAGGGAGCGGGAGGAGGCGAGGCAACATTCTGGTCATCGCCCAGCCGACAGAAATTGTCCTTAGTCATTCTCAACATTGATCACAAGACTCATGGAATAATATCACTGCGAACTGCCGAGAGGTGTCATCCTGGAGCAGGGCCAAATCACTTGCATTACCATGGCGTGACTGCGGTGTGACCGCGTCATGACCACTGCGTGACCACGGTGTGACCGCGGCGTGTTGTCCCGGTCAATTGATATTCACAGGGCATCATTTTTGTCTAGGTGCGAAGGGAGCGGGAGGAGGCTGGAATGCTGGTGGAAGGGGGCTGGTTGCATGTGTTGGGGGGATGGTTTGGGCTTATTCGAAGGTGGCAGGGGGAGCTGTTCCGGGCTCGAATGCAGGTGGAAGTGGGCTGAAATACAGGTGGAAGGGGGCTGGTGTGTGATGGATGTGGCTAGAGTAAGGACAAATCACAGCGTGACCGCGACGTGACATCGGCTTCACTGTGTCGTGACCACACCATGACCGTGGCGTGACTGTGGCATGTTGTCCCGGTCCAACGACATCTGCGAGGTAGTATCTTCCAGCCAAGAGCACAGGGAGTGGGAGGAGGCTGGAATGCTGGTGGAAGGGGGCTAGTTTAAAGTGTTGTGGGGATGGGGCGAACTGATTCACAGGTGGTAGGGGGGATGTTGCAGGCTGGAATGCTGGTGGCAGCAGGCTGAAATGATGGTGGAAGGGGGCTGATGTGAGCTGGATGTGGCCAAAGAAGGTCCAAATCATGTCATTACCATGGCGTGATCGCGGTGTGACCACGGCGTGACCGCAGCATGACCGCGGAATGATTGCGGCGTGTTGGCCCAGTCCAGCGACATCTGCGGGGCAGAATCTTCTGGCCAGGAGTGAAGGGAGCGAGAGGAGGCTGGAATGCTAGTGGAAGGGGGATGGTTGCAAGTGTTGGGGAATGGTGCGGGGTGATTTGAAGGTGGCAGGGGGGCTGTTGCGGGCTAGAATGTTGGTGGCAGCAGGCTGAAATGAAGGTGGAAGGGGGCTGGTTTGGGCTGGATGTGGCTAGATCAGGGCCAAATCACGGCATTACCGTGGCATGACTGTAGTGTGTTGGAGCTTTCAAACTAAAATTTCATGCTCCCCTAATGGGTATACGAACCTTCACACATTAAATGTATTTTATAGAAACCTTCAAATTAAATAGGAAATGTCTCACATACAATTTAAAGAGGAAGGTGGAAAACATAAAAAACATAGAAAACAATGTAGAAACACGAACCTGGATGTTTGTTTATGCATCTAACAATAGTATGATTCGATCTTTAACAGGTGCAGGAGGTGTTGTCCACCTTTTTTCATGCCCAGAAAACAGAAGAAAAATGTTATTAAATAGTAAAATAACTAAAGGAAATAAAATAAAAGTAAAGGGAAAAGTATTTTTAGGATTCAAACCCTGAATATGGGTTTTTGTTAACCTGTCCATTGTTGCACCCCTCCACCCTCCCCCTACCCCCTTCCCCCTAACCCCTTCCCCCTGCCCCCCTCCAACCTACCCCCTTGCCCCCCGCCCCCCTACACCCTGCACCCTACACCCTGCACCCTGCCCCTTGCCCCCCTCCACCCTCCCCCTGCCCCCTGCCCCATGCAACCCTCCACCCTGCCCCCCTACACCCCTCCACCCTTCCCCCTGCACCCTACCCCCTACGCGCTCCACCCAGCCCTCTAGCCTGCATAGTCTCCCCTGCACCCCCCTCCCCCATGCCCCCCTACACCCTCCCCCTACCCCCTGTCCCCCTCCACCCTGCCCCCTGCCCCCCTCCACCCAGCCCCCTATCCTGCACAGCCCCCATACCCCCTACATCCTTTCCCAGTTGCAAAATAATTTTTTTGAATTATGTACAAGTGTTTTATGAACCTAATATTCCTATGATACTAAACATTTTGATCCTTGAATGTATTATTATGTTATTTATCATAAAAATTCGGTAATAGACATGTAAAAATAGGTTGGTTTTCTATATAATGACATCTCAATGTCCCTTTACATGGTTTTACAAGAATATGATAACAAATACCACTATAAGAACAATAAATTATTGATTACATATCATTGTATACATTAAAATTCCAACACCTAAGGAATATGGAACTTTCTCCATGTATCGGCACTCTTCTTCCATTGTGAGTTCTTATGCTTTGGTCAATTTGAAGTGGCATGCAAGATAGGTAGTCACTGTTTTCAACTATTCATGCCCAACCGTTTGATAATCCAATTGATTTATTCTTTTAACTCACCATGACGCAAATTTGTCTTCATGTCCACCAAATCTATAAGCATATTTTCCAATTCCACCATTCATATAATTTTTTAGATGATATAATGCATATACTTATTGAGAATATTTCCAAAAAATAAACTTTTTCATTCTACTAATAACACATTATTACCATCCATAATTTTTATCATTTATAGAAATCATTCTGTTAATTAATTTAGTAAACCAACATATTTTCATGTTCATTTTTTCCCACATAAAGTTCAACCATATCTGATTTTTTCTAACTTCAAAGAAGCCATCTATTTATTCATGGAATATTCCACTAATTTGAATAAAAAATCATAGTTTAATATGTATTTTCATGTTTCTATTCATTCAATAGAAGTATATAATTCATTTGAACTCCATACCTTTACATGGTTCTATATACGATGTGTGCTTTATGACTAAAAACAACATCAAGTATAATAAAAACATCAATTCAATAATGTTAATCAAGGTATTCCACTGTGATTTTTCGTAGACAGCGCAACTCCGTCGGAGGGGTTTTATTACAAAACCATGACTCATTTATCAAACTAAACAATTATCTTAACTAACAATTTTTCAAGAATTTAAATTTAATATAATCATGTAGAATTAAGAAGGAAACTAAATGCAATTTAAAACATTATTCAATAAAATAGGCTAGGAGAGGGACCCTACCTAAACCTCAAGGCCTATTTTCATTTTACGACGAAAACTCAAATCTTCTTTTTTTACAATTTTAAGAATATGAAACTTAAGATATTTATATGGACACCTATCCCCTATGTACATATTTTCATGGCCAAATATGCACAAGGGGGTCCTTAGATATATGTTTATACTTTCATATACCATTTTACACTTAAACTCGTATGCATTTTTCATATCTATATATAATCACACCTAGCCCCAATATATATATTCATATTGCCATGAGTGAATATATATAAAGGGGGAAATTATATATGCATATTCCTACCTATGCATACACATGTAAGCCTTCATCAACGGCGACTCGAATCCACCTCAACAAAATCCAAAACACACAACCAAAATATAAGGAACCAAAAAAAAAGCCCTAATTAAAATTGGGCCAAAGATTAAAAATGAAACAAACCCTACCCAGATCCTGAACTCATTGTCTTAAATGGTGGTGGATAGAACCGGTCTTATCATAAAAACCCACCTATAAGAAAATTTTGGGAAAATAAATGAGATATAACAACTTCTTATGTATATGTGATCAAAGTGTCAACTGTACATCATAAATGATACATGAATTCATAACCAACAATGAAAAAATAATATTCAAATTGATATGTACATCCTAATACTAAATAACAGGATCATTAATAAATATCATTATTTTTCAAACATCACCTTAAATTTTATTTTTAAAAATAAAAAATCACTAAAATATGAGAATAATGAAAACCTCCATCATCACGTAAATGTGAGAAATAGGGATAAGACATTGTTCTTGGGTGGGAAGATGATGTTGAAGAACAAGGAAATTTGAATAATGGTCAAAGCCTCCTAATTGAAATTAAAAATCTGGTTCTAGACAAAATTAGGCTATCCACTGAGCAGGAAAAAGCCTGCACTAATGTAGACATGATAAAGAACATAGAACCATCCCTACATAACAATACACCTTCTGTTATAGTACCCAAACATATGCAGAGTTTTAAAGACCCCCAAGAGCAGAAGGAGAGTCATCTGAACTCTATCAAAAACCAGTCTACTTTGGATCCACCTATCCTAGGTACGCCTACTCATCCCACTATTTCTTGTGGAGATTGTTCTATGAAGTCTGAAAATATGCTCTATGGTTAAAACGTCCGCAATTTACTTCTTAGTTCCAAGTGTTCCACAAACTCATGCACTAATGTTTTCTATGATGATTTTGCTTCATTACATTTATGTGATCTGAACACCACTGACCCAACCATTAATGTTGTTAAAAACACTAAAGAAAGGTTCCTGATTTTAACTCGAAGTGCTACCACAATCAAAAAGAGTAATGAAACCAAAACGCATGATTTTTCAACTCCCTCTGCTCGCACTGTATATCTCAACAGGGCTGTTCAACTCGAGACACAGACCCTATGTACTGATTTTACTGCATATGTTAACATGCCATTAGAACCTGTTCTACATGATAGTCTACCTATTGTGCTGGAACTGATCCATATACAGGAAAATAAGAACTCCCTAGAAAAGAAACAAAAAATCTCATCTAACTTTCTCAAGACGCCATCAACAATGGATACAAAGGCTCAAGGTAATTCCAATCCCCTTACTTTATTAAATGCAGATTGTTCTGCAATGTGTGAAATCCTTGTATCTCAAAGTATCAATGACCTATCACCAGGCTCAAAGGATACAACATATTCAGATATGACTACACAAATAAAAGAAACCACAAATAAGAACAATGTCATTTCTCAAAAATAACAAGAAAATACCACTAAAACCCAACAGGTTAAAAGGTCTACTAGAAATAAAGGATATTGAAAAAAGAAAAAAGGGAGTTATAACTCCAAACATAGGCTTATATGATGATCCTTTTTTGGAATTGTCATGGTATTTCCAACTCTGACACCATTATTGTTTTGAAAATAATGGTTAAAACACATCACCCTATTATTTTTCCTATTGCGGAACCAAAAATATATTTATCTTATAAATATTATCACTTGTGTCAACACAATTATATATTTTCTAGTGCAAACAAAAATAATCTAAATGTTGATTCTTTATTGATTTTTGCGCATTTATCTATACAGGATTTTAATGTTTTTAGTATCTCTGATCAGATTCTCACTTTCACCTTTACAATTGATAGTATTCATATTTACTACTCCTTTGTTTATGCTAAGAATAAATACCAAGAATGAATAATTCTTTGGAATGACCTCTCTTATTTAGGAACTAACAGGAATGCCCCTGGTTTCTTATGGGAGACTTTAATGCTATTCTTAATTCTAGTGAAAAAAATTTGTCCATCTCACGCCTCTATCTCCACAAGAGAATTTAAAGCCTCGATCGAGGGAAAAAATCTTATTGAAATTAATCTCACTCGTGCTAAATACACCTGGTATAGAATACATTACAATAATGTGGTTGCATCCAAATTGGACAGAGCCTTTCCGAATGTCCTGACTCTAGATAAATAGGACACTATCTCTAGCATCCCTCTTCACAGACTGAACTCTGATCATCATCCTATCCTGGTAAACATTTCCTCTAAAGACATGAAACCTATGTTACCCTTCCACTTCAATAATGTGATTCTCTCTAATGAATAATGAAGTCATGTCATCTAAAACTTGTATTCCTCAATATCTCATAAAAATAATGCCTTTACTTACAACACCAAACTAAAACACCTCAAAAAGTCTTTCTAATCTTGGTGTAACACCAAAGCCAAACAAGTTAACAATGAAATTACTCTTCCTGAGAAAGAACTCGATGATATCCAAAACAGAAACACTAACTCTGACCTCCACACTGATCCCACAGAAGAAATAAACATTGTGGTCAATCTCAATTCCTTGCTCACTTTTAAGGACAACATGAGAAAGAAATCTTAAAAAGTTAAATGGTTAATTGACGGTGAAAGAAATACCACATTCTATAACTCCCTCCAAAGAATCCAGAAGGCCTGTACACCCCCCTGCCCCCTTCCCCAGCACCACCCTCCTCCACATCACCACCCCCCTGCACATCCCCATCCCCCCTGCACCACCCACCCTGCACCAGCACCCCCTGCCCCTACACCAGCACCCCCATGCCCCACCCCTCCCCCTTTCACCCCCACCTGCCTAAAAATATTTTTCTTAAAAATCCACACATTTTAAAAAGAAGTATGAAAACTCATTTCAAAATGAAAATAACATTGAATAGAATCTCACTTCCTTGAAAAAATACAAAATCCATTTCAGAGGGTAAAATTATAACATCCCATGTATAGAATTTTAAAAAATATCAACACCAGATTTGATAATCATGATCTTATTTAGAATAAAATTTCACTAAAACATCATAAAGTTCCCCTCAATTTTCAAAACACCTCATGAATTTCATCATAAGACCAAAAAATTTCATAAAATTCAATTTTGTTTTAAATCATTTCCCAAATTATATAATGTAATCAAACACTTTCAAAGCATCATGTGACAGTCATAAAAAATCATAAAACCTTTTTTTAATCGAAAACATCCGTGAGTCCCATTATTAAAATAATCATGGAAATGGTTTTAAATTAAAATACTTTATGAAATGTATTTTCAATTTAAATTATTTCCTTATTTCTTTTTAAACCTTACTACTCTTGAAAACATTATACCTAATATTCAAAATACATTACAAATAATCCACCAAAACCGGTTTTTGTATCAAAAAATTTCAATAAACGTACTTCTGTATAGAAAAATTGAAGCACCAAACAAAAGCAAACCATAATTTGGTACAACATACAAAATCCATTACAATAACACCAAAAAATCACTATAACATCCTTTGATCTATCTCCCAGGGTTTAAATTTCCTTAGGATACATTGGAAATCAAAATAGGTTTAGAAAATAAATCCAAAATTGATGAAAAGATGTGCATAACTTGGCCACATGGTTTAGCTGACCATACACTAATCATACAATAGCATCTGAAAAATTTCTGAGACCACACACATAGGATCCATATATTATTTCAGACCAAGTGAGATGACGATGATAATTTGGTTCCTTCCTACATTCAATCCAAATCATAAAGAAATCCCCCAAAGTATCTGATATAACTCGATGGGGATCTAATCATCATTATCAAAATAATTAAAACTAGAATCCTAATCAAATATTGAAATAACCACTACCCATGGAAACTCATGTTTTGTTATAAACAGTGATGATCAATAAACTACTCATGACCTACCTATTGAGTTCTGATGATAATCATATATTCTTTATACTAATATGCATGTAAAATAATAAGAGAATCCTCAAATACCAATTTGTAAAGAACTGGCCCAGATCAACCTGACATGTCGCCCAACCCGGATCTCCACAAGGCCCAAATAATGTCTCTGCTTGTTGTTGGATGGTAACAAGTGTCAAGGAATCAAAGTATAACCATTGGTAATGGTTTCACCCACTAAATATGAATAACCACATCAACTACTCCACCCATAAATCCAACATCACTCATCTATACATCGGTCACTCAAGAACAAAATAAATAGTTTCAATATAAAAAAACAATCAAACATAGTATAATATTTTAGAAATAATAAAAGTTAAAGCACATCATCACATAATAAAGTAATAAGAAGAATCCAAAGTATATAATAAACTAAAAGAAATATCTGGGAAAATAAGGATTATATATAAACATCCAAAAATATGACCAAACCTGGATCACTACTAACTACATCCTTATGACCCAAAATCCCCTATACCACCCTATACCATCTATCATCAGGCAAACTCGAACATTAACCAAGGTAAAAAAAACATAATTTTGGCTCATGAAAGTAAACATGAAATTTTCATACACCCATTGGTGTATGCACGATGTGAACCAAACCGTGCTTAGTAGGATTTCACTAAGGTGTTTGTGTAATTCCTTTGAAAAGACGGTTTATTAATGATAGATTAAAATATAAGTAGTTAATAGGTTTATCACAAGATGTTGTAAATAAAAAGTGTAACATACCATAAATACTTTTATAAAACAACTTCCACTTTCATTTTAAAAGGAAATGCTTTGAAACTAAGAAAAAAAGGAGTTTCAAATCCATTAAAAGAGGACTAATCCTTTTACCTTTTTTCCAAATCCATATATCAAAACCACACCTTTAAATAAAACATTCTTTTCTATAATTATATAATTCCAACACTATTTTTTAATTCAGTTTGAATATAAACCAAAACCATAACTGAAATGGAATATAGAAACATAAAATGCACCAAGATATCAATTGGAAATTGATAATAAGAAATAATTGATGTAATAGTGGGGATATAAATAAGGCATGGGATGAGATCCTCAAATAAATATTCAATGAATTATAGACATTATGGGATACTCATTAGGCTCTAGAATGGGTGATACTAGACCTAGTTCATCATATTACTCAATGGGACCCTATGTGAAATCAAATCATCCCATTCAGCTTCCCCTTGTAGGTCTCTCCACATATAAAATAGACCCCTGGTAGGGTGTTAATCTCTTAGGGCACTATCTAGCTAACATACACTAATCTAGCATCACATGCCTCTAGACCATCCATTATTTACCTATGTTCCCATGATAAATCAATCTAGTGGAGGTAGAAAATCAAAACAATCACAAGAATCGATAAAAAATTATTTAAACTAAATCTCATCTCACCTCAAACATCAACTCCCTCACAAGAAATAACTCATATCACTACATCCATATCAAAAATAGAATACATCATCCCTATTAGAGAGCCATAATTCAAATCAGTCATAATCAAAAAAGGGGAATAATCGATGGTCTGATAATCATTATAAAAATATCTTATATAAAGTGAAAATATGCCTTTTCAGAAACCAACTAGGAATTCCAAGTCATTTCAACCATTTGAAAACTGACTTTATCGCCTTCTTCATAACTATTTTATGTGAATCCACACTTAAAATCATTTGTAAAACCAACTACCTTTTCATTCAAGTCATTTTAAGAACCATTAATCCAATTTTATATCAAAAAATCCTTCACAATCATACAATAACAAAAATGGATTCAAGTACCTTTTGTTATATAAATTGTTTTAAAACCAGCCATATAGACATTCCCAAAAATTCTTTTCATTTAATCGAATTAATTAAAATTTAAAAAACCATTTTAAAACCATTATTCCAAGAGAGAAAAACATTTATAACACTTTTTAAACCCACAATATCTATTAAATATTGATTTACTTTGATAAAAAAAGTATTAGAAAATACCAAGCACAAAATGACATGCTAAATAAAGTAAACACACAAAAATACCTACCTCAATCCAAGAATAACTGGTTCAACAAGAGATATTGAAGGTAAACTTTCATGAAATGTCAAAAAAGTTGTATAAATTTGATACAACATTGCTATGAATAACTGATAACAAAATAATGAACCCCTAATTGTTCATAACAAGGAAGAGGAGGATCATCGGGAGTGGGTTGGCCGTGTCGAAGGAGGTGGGGAGGCCACCCAGGAGCAGTGTCGGCAGGGAGTGTTTAGGTGTCCTTCAGTTGGTGGAAGTGTCCGGGGTAGAGAATCGGAGATGAGAGATCCCGGTGGGGTATCCTCATTTAGTGGTAGCGAGGGGCACCATTGTGACGGTCGACATCGCAAAGGGCACCGTTGGTGGAGGAGGATCGGGGAGCGGAGAAGATATGATGGGCACCGTTGGGGAAGGAGGGTTGCACATAGGGGGCATCGGGGAGGATGGCGCCACCGTGAAGGTAGAGGGTTGGGAGGGTCGCATGCAGAGGGTATAGGGGAGGAGGGCGCCGCTGTGAAGGTCCGGGAGTATCGGGGAAGAGGGTGTCAGAGGATATCCAAGGGCCACGCCCATAGTATCGAGGAGGGGAGGGAGGATGGTCCCGACGAATTTTAGAGAAAAAAGTCGATACATTTTAGCCATGTGGGTTCACTCAATCGTGGCTATAGAGAAGCTACAGCCACGTACCTATAAAACCATGTCTATAGGTCTATGGCTATAGCATAAATTTCTAGTAGTGTGACCTGAACCTAAGGCAGTGAGGATGGCTATAGTACCTCTAGGTCTATGACTTTAAGATAGTATATACTCCTAGAAAGGGGGACGTGGTGGAAGACGCACTCCTTAGGAGGACCAACTTGTAGTTGCAAAGTGAGGTGATGGAGCAGTTAGAAATGATGCAGATATCCTTCGTGGACGATGATAGAGGAGTATAAATTTATTAGATGATTATTACTCCCCCAATATTATAATGAGTCCTGGAGGCACAACTTGTGGATGTTGATGGTGAGGCCTGATGTACTCAGTTATCCTCAGGATGGGCTCCTGATAGATTTTTGATAGGTGGGAGAACGACGTCCTTTTAAGAGGGTGCACCATAGTTCCATTGATGTTAGGGGAGGATTTGATGATGGAATTAGATGCATAACCTTTGGAGATACAACATGTAGTGGGGAAGATGTACCAGTAACTATGATGTTAGTACTGGTGGCCAGGGATGATGAAAATAGTGGTCGAGTTTGATTCAGGATGCCTCACTTTTCAGCAAGTGAAGGCTAATCATCATGTTCCAACAGGTTTGGCCCAACCACTTGAGGTACCATAATGGAAATGGGATGATATCTTGATAGACTATGTGATGATTTTACCAATTACATCCAGAGAACATGATTCTATTTGGGTAATCATTTACCGACTCACCGAGTCGGCTATCTTCCTACCCATTTGGGAGAAGGGATTGGAAGATGGCTTGGGATGCCTCTACATCCAAGAGATTGTGAGGATATATAAAGTTCCATCGAATATCATCTCAAAACATGATTCACACTTCATATCCTAGCTGTGGAAGGGATTATAAGAGGCTTTCGGAATGCAGTTTCACTTGAGCACAACTTTTCATCCCCAGACGGATGGTCAGAAGGATTAAACCATACTCACCATGGAGGGAATGCATCACGATTGTGTCCTAGACTATGGTTTTGTTTGGGAGGACCACCTAACACTGGTCTAGTTTTCATAAAAAACATATATCACTCCACCATTGGCATGGCACTGTTTGAGGCATTGTATGGGTAGCCTTGCAGATCACCGATATTCTAGACAGACCTAGGGGAGTCATCACTCATGGGTTCAGATTTGGTATAAACTACCATTGAGGTTGTAAAAGTCATCCAGGAGCTGATGAGGCCATAATAGAGTTGGAATAATTCTTATGTTGATAAGAGACGGAGACCCTTGAGGTTTGAGGAGGGCGATAATGTTTTCCTTTGGGTCTCACCTCGATAAGGATTGAAAAGATTTTTCTAGGGTGGAAAGCTATCTCTGAGGTTCATCGGGCCCTTTCAGATCCTATGAAGAGTTAGAGAGATGGAATACCACCAGGATCTTCCTCTACAGATGCACCTAGAGCATGATGTTTTTCATGCGTCATGGCTGAGGAGGTATGTGCCTGATTCATCGCACCTTATCTACTAGGGCGAGCTGGACATTGACGATGGGGTGATGTTTCTGTAGTTCCCGGGGGAGATAAAGGATCGATAGGAGAAGGACCAATGAAGGAGTTAGATTACTCTAGTGCATTTCTTATGGTAGTATGGAACCTCCATTAGATCAAATGGGATCCTAAGCCTTAGATTCATGGTCAGTACCCCCATCTTTTATTTTAGTTGTTGTTATGGATTTTGGGGATGTAAATCACTAAGGTGGGGATAATTTAACATCACAGAATTTATGGTTAATTTTTATTATTATATGTAATTATTTCGTGACTTAAGAATTGTCAGCAAGTGATTTTGTGGTCTAGAGAGCCTAGGACAGAATTTTGATATTTTTTTAAGGTAAGTTCAGTAAACATGCAAGCCAGATTTTCAATCATTTGAACCAGTACCCGGATCGAAAATATGAAGGATATTTTGAATTAGGAACGTCGGGATTCACCCAGAAATGACTTCATTTTGGTGGGAAAGGGCCGAGTAGAAAAGCTTTTTTCAGAATTTTTGAGACAAATAATAAAAAAATTTAAATTATTTATTTTATTTTCATTATCATCATTGGGTTCCATATGATGATGATGCGGTAAAATGACTTGGTAGTTACAAGGCACATAAATGGAGAACCAATAATGGCTCATTTGGAATAGTGACACTGTTTTTATAATGACGCATTAAATGTGCCTCATTTAATGTGTCCCATTTAATGAGCATCATTAATTAACACAACAACATTGTGCTTTGGTTTTCATTTAATAATCAAATGTGGGGAGTTTTGGAATTAAAAACAAGGAGGATTATCTAACGAAGCTGCAGTGAATTTCCTTCCTAGCAAAGAACAACGAACTCTGGGGGATCTTTATCATCTTCAATGAACCTCAAAAAATGAATCTCGAAAGGGAAGACATCGATGAGTTGAATTCTAGAGGAATAAATCTTCGTCATCCAACCTCAACGAGTTATGGGTTATTTTACTTTGATGTCAATACATGTTCTTATCTAGAAATGATGAATGTAGATCAACCCATGAATATGTTGACACAAACTTTGTGTGTTTATGTGCGAGGGTAGAACTATTGGGGATTTATTTTTCTGGGATTAAGATTATTCTTATATGATCAAAAAAATCTCCGAGCCTCCCCTTGATTTTAAACATTTAAGGCAGAGGGCCTATGCTGACATGGACTAGGCCAGACCACATCCGCTCATGCGTTAATGGTTTCGACATTCTCAATGTTGTGGTAATTCAATTCCAGGCACGGAGTAGTGATGGAGACGAACCAAGAGGCCCATAAGCACAGAAAGATCGTAAAACGGACCACCGAAGAAACTATAGTGGCATGTAGAAGGTGTCATCGGTGAGACACCACCAGCTATGCGGCATCAGAAACTAGTAACGGCAGTCATCCAACACTGGTGACATGAAGGGTGTGGCATCGCCACTACAGTGGAGGGGGCCGACCATAACCTATCATGCCTCATCGATAAGATGTCGTGGCCAACCCGCCATGGCGGCTGGGATCGTGGAACCAAGAGGGCACTGCATGGATGAGGGTGGCCTATGTCCGGGCCCCCCGAGCACCAGCAATCCACGGTCTGTTGACTATAATAGAAGAGGCCTCACGTCTGTGGGGCCTAAGGACCAAGCAGAACGCAGCGTGGATTCTGTGTCCCGGTCGAGTGGTGCACCCCAGCTACCTCATGCGGTAGGGCCTGGGGCCGACGGTCCACACCCTAGCCAATTGGTCGAACCTGCTTGGCAGGATGAACCCATAACATAGTGGGCCAGTCCTATGGGCCATTAGGCTGGTCTCATGGCCCAATAGGCAAGTCACACGAGACAGTAGGCCAGACCCGCAAGAAGTGGCCTGGACATACACCAAGTTGGTGGGACCCACACCAAGTGGGACAGACCAGCACCAAGCGGTCCGGAACCATGCTCGATGGTATGACACTTTCCCTTCAATCTAGTTCAGACTAGACATAGTTGTCAAGTGACCAGGCAGGCTGGACCCTCGACCGAACTAGGCCAGGTCTAGTGAGGCCCTTTGGGCCTGGACCATTGGCCAGACCAAACCAGACCGACCAAAACCCAAACCATTTATTATCATTTCCATCGATCATAAACCAAGATATGTGGGACCCCCCTTGTTGTTTTGGTTTGACCTGTCTGACTGGGTCAGACCGGGTCTCTCACAACTGGTCCCCTGGTTACTAAAATCTTGTATCAGGAAAACTGTGCATCCGATTGTCGAGCTGTTTGTAGAGTTGGGACCCTATCAATGAGGTGTGGTGAAGGGAATGAGGAGCGGTTATCCCACGCGTCCTACAAATGGAACCCTCTGGTTGGATGAGACTTAAGGAGTACTTACTTTCGAATCTGTATGACTTGATCATTACCTAGCGGGAAGCACTTCTTTGTAAATTTTTAGGCCTATGGTGGAAATTACTTCATTGTGGCTTTGCAGGCCCCTAGTGGAAAGCACTTATCTTTGAAATTTCTGGCCCATGATACATGATGAGGAGGAGTACCTCATTTAGCCATGACTAGTGGGAAGCACTTCTCTCTGACATTGTTAGACCATGGTACATGATGGGGAGGTGTACCTAAGCAGTCGAAGGTTAGTGGTAAATATTTCTGCATGACTTGGCAGGCCCACTGTACTCATTAGAGGATGATTTCTCCAAAATTTAGGTGTTCATAATTAGATTGATGATTCAACTGTTAATAACCTAGAATATACCTATTATGAGCTATTTTATGGTTCATTCTTTACTTTAAAGAATTGTTTTGTGGTGTTTCCTTTTTGATTTTTTCTCCCTACTAATTACTGTGTTACTCAATCTTGCATGGGCTTCGCCCATTTTTGTTGTGTGTAGTGAATTTGAACGACGTTTCGATAGGGGTGCTTAGGGAGACATGACTAATAGATGCTATGATGGTGGACTTGGTGGCCTAGGACTAGGTGAGTCCCAGTAGGACTGGGCAGATACGACATACTACTTCAGCTTCCAGTAGCTTCACTACTCTCATGATCAGGTGGAGTTTTCTACAGATGGCCATCAATGTTTCCTTTTTGTACATGTTTTTTTCTGTTCATTGTTTGGTATGTATTCTGGCTCAAAATCATTCATTTATATATTTACTCATCCTTATTTTAGTGGTATTTGTTTTCCCCTTTTAATTTGTTTGGATGTGGTTGGTCTTGTGTGTGTGCGTAATGATACTCAGAAAAATGCCTCTCACATCCAGGTTGACTCCTTCAGCACTAGTCATTAGCCCCTGGCTTTTGGGAGGAATTCTTGGGGCAGTCATGGAATGGTCCCTGGAGTATAGGTCATGACATAACTTTATTTATAATTTCCCTATTTAGAAATTTTTCAATATATTTTTGTGTGTTTTGTTAGATTAAAAGGTCTTCATTTTACTCAATGTAATAGTCACATAATATCCACGGGATTGCACACCATTTATATTATTTTCCCCATGAAATTAGTTTTGGACATTATACATGTTGTCTACAATGTGGGATGTCAAAACAAGACATGTGCCTTAGTAGTGTTCCATCAGTTCTACTCGGTTGTTGTCACACTACATTGGACATTATCACACTAGAAAGAACCCATGGGAAAGAGTTCCCCAGATATACTAGTTGGTCATTCTATGATATAGGTAATCACAAGATACCATATCAATAATTTTAAATTCATAATGTTAATTTATTATTGTTTTTGAAATATACCCTTCTTATGGTCTACCTTGATCCTATTTCTAGTGATCAAATTTAAGGGAGACCTAGGTGTTACTCACTCTTCAACCTCCTTGGATTCATTTCCTTTACACACCATTTCATATAAAATTTACATGTTTCGATCATCTTTTCTCTCAATTTTCTCTTACTCCATCTTTCCAAATCATCATATATTCATACACTCGCCTTGAAATAGTATTAGAAAAACCCTATGTTATGGTTCATCTAAAATATTTTTATTCTTGATTTCAATGTGTGTGTATCATTCCTTATGTTCTATTTTTTTAGTGTTTTATGTCATTAAATCTTATTATTTTTGGTGATTCCAAGAATTTATTTTTCTTTTCAAACCATGTGTTGTTTTGGTCTTTGTAAACAACTTTTTTTACATGAGACATAATATTTACAGAATATTCAAAAATAGATGATAGTTCATAAACATAATGTATGATTTATAAAATGGATTTTTATATAGTTTTATCATTATAGGTTGTTTATTTATAAATATATTTATATACCAAGAGATTGAAAAATTTTATTAATGTAATTTGTTAGAGAAATCTAATAGTTAAATGGGGGGATTAAACATAAAATTTTATAGTGAACATGAATTATGAATTTTAGGTTGGAATGATTATGAAGTTATCATTTATACATTTTTTATGATTTTTGGTAACATCTATGTATTTTAAAATAAAAGACTATGTTTGATATCATACAAGATATGTAACACCAATCTTAAATGAATAATGGAATACTATTATTTAAATGTGATTGTTATAACATAGCTATTAAATTAAAGGGGATGAATAGTATAAAAATAATTATGAAATATTTTATGGTATTACATATTTATAATGAATTAATTAATTCTATTTAAATAAGTTCTACATTTTTTAAAAAGTTGATTTATTCTTCAAAAATACTTTTTTCTATAAAAACGATTTTTATGTAAAAATTTTATAATTAATTTCTATAGAATTCAGAAAAATTATTTAATAAAATAAACATATGGTTTAATGTAGTGAAACAAATTCATATTGTGAGATTTTGATAATTTTCTGAAAATGTTGGTTTTTCTGTGAATATTGAAAAATACTAGGTTTCATTTAAAATTGTATTTTATTTGAAATAAAACATTTCAATTTTGTATTTTTGTTAAATTTTAATTAGTTAAATTTTATTTATTTTAATCATATTATGTTTTTTGAAATATATTTTCTAATAGAATTTAGTAAAAATAAATTAAATTTAAAAATGGTAGTTTATTGAAAAATTATTTTTTTGGTGTATTTTTTTAATTAAATTTTTAATTAAATTCTCCCACTTCTATATTTAGAATTTTTATAAAATGGATTGAATATTTAAATTCACAATTTACAACTTATTTAAATAGTTTCTATTTATTTTATTGAAAAATAAATAGTAAATAGTAAATTTTATTACCATGCTTGAGGGTATATCGGGTAATTTAGGGTTCAAATAATCTGATAAGGATTAGAAAATTACCCTAAAAAATGTAATCATTTTATTTGATGAAAATAAATCAACCATTAAGTCCCAAGGATCTATTTGTAGTCTTTTATTGGAAACATGTTCCTAAAAATGACTTATATATTACTAAAATCAAGGAATATCACAAAATGTCACTCTCTTTGTATTGTATATCCCTTATACATCCAAAAAGTAAAATTTAGGATCCAAATAAATCTGACAATATGTTTAGAAATTTAAAAATTTACTTTAATAATATAAAATTATTTATGAATTTTTAAGTCACTTGAATGAGTTTATGATATTTATAATATTTTTAAAAGATTATTTTACCACCTTTTGATGGAAAACCATTTTAAAATAGAAATTTTTACAATTTTATAAGCTCTATTTGTCAAAATAAACAATTTCTTTAGAATTAGGACATTGAAATTTACTTTGGATAAATTTTTGGAATTTTTCTGACAATGTTCCTTTTTGATGAATAGTGAAAAATATTGCATTTTACTTCGAAATTGCATTTTCATCTAATTTAATTATATAGTTAGACTGTCCTTTAAATAGGTTTTAAAGTGTAATTATAATATATTTTTACCATTTAATTCAATGGTGGTAATTTGAATTAATTTCACTTTTTAATTGGACATAAACAAGTGTCAATCTTTTGAAAGATATTGATTCTCCAAAACACGCTATTTGTTTTGAAAATGGGAATTATTTTTAAATTAATTACTGAAATTTATATGCTTTTAATATGGTAAAATGGAATTCATGTTTGGATTCATAAGTTTCAAATTATGTAATTAATACCTTTCAGTTATTGGAAATTATGAATAGTAACGACGATAATTATCTGTACGTAACGTGATTAATTAGTAATCGAGTAGTTATGGGTAATAAAATAATATCTTAATAAAATAAAATTACCCCAAAATGTGTCTAAATCCTCTTTTTTGAGTCATGACCGACCATGGGGAGCTATTTACCAAACATGAGGGCCCATGGAGTCACATGGGTGTGATAACGACTTTTATGACATTATGTTTAAAAAGAAGAGAAATATAACAATGGTTTGTATATCATAAGTAATTTTTTTTAATTTTTTATAAATAAATGATCAGTTAGACTATAAATATTCATTATAAATCTCAAAATATTTCTTACATCATGGTATTTTTTTTAATTTTTAGTCATTAAATAAATAAATTTATTTATGACACCATGATTATGCAGTGAGTAACTAATTAATAAACGATTTTAATAAAATGAAAAGGTAAGGTGAAATATAAGACTTACACATGTATAAAACATATTATATGGGTGGATTTATAACCCTTATCACCTTATACCCAATCTATATCATTGTGGCACCTTTAAAATCTGAAAATCATTCTATAATAATGTAACATTTCAAGACTTTCCAAAAGTGACCCTCCTCCCTCTTATAAATGGCCCTGACCTCTACCCCCGTACCCACACCTCTCAAGCCATTTTCTCATCCAAATTATGCTCTTATTATGTCTCCAAATCCATATAATACTCCTAGAATCCTCACTTTGGGATTAAGTCTTTCCAAGGAATTCTTTGGCTCAAATCAAAAAGAGTTACCCGATTTAGAGCTAATGTCTTCTCCCGAGTTTCTTTATTTTATTTTCCTTCTTCACTCACCACTATCTTATTATTATTTGATCTAATAATAACAACAGTATCATCAATATACTATGATGTTGTTATGATAAGGATTATACCTACACTTACACACACATCCGTCTAATTGTTAAAGAACATATTGTTTCTGTGGGTGGTGAATTACTTTCTCATGAAACAATGATTCTTAGATCTTATTTTAACAACTCTCATGGTAGACATTATGATAGAACAATATTTATATATGATATATATTATACTTATTTCCCCTCTATTAATCTGTATTTTATATTTAAAACATACCTTTATGCTTTTCATGTTGTGAAAATGGGATAATTTAATATGAGGATGTGTGGAAAACCGCCCCCTCCAGTGATGTGACTCATTCAGGAAAAACATGAAATTTGTAAATAATGTAATTAATGAACTTTTTTTACCTATATAAAATATATATTATACTGAATTTTTTATTTATACATGTCTCATTTAGTTTTAATGTCTATTAATATGACAAAAAAATGAAAGTAGTGTTCATGCGTACGTACGGCCTACCGTCTCCATGAAAGGTGCATTTCATTATTTATCTCCAAATGTTATGTAATAGTATAAAATCAATATATACTTGATATATATTATATTTAAATCATTAATACCATTTTGGAGATGATGTAATTATAAATAAATGGGCAATTGTTTTCAAACAAATTCATTTTTGACTCATGTACCGAACATCGACAAAACGTATGATTTGAACTCACATAATTAACTAATTATTATTACATGATAATATGTGATATGAATTGAATAATAAAAATTATTGTATGTCCTTATGAAAATATAAATTGACCAATGTTTATTATTCAGGAATTTAAAGAAACGAACAAGGCAAGTCGGACTTGAGGTAAGGGACTTCGTCTCAATCTCCTTTCGCTGAGGCATACACCAATTTGTATACGACATTATTTTATTTGTTTTATAATAAACCCTTTTGACTTTTTTATTTCATTGAAAAGGAATATTTTCACAAGAATTGTTTTACTAAACCATAAAAGGGAATTTTTTTGTCTTACATATGCGACAACAATGACTTCTCCACTGACGTGACCATTATTTGAGTTTCGGCTTCCTCTACATGCCATTTCTTTTTTTAAATGAAAAATAAGTTCCATGTTTTACTTTTATTTTATTTTGTTATTGAAAATGGTTTTGATAATTTTTTGATTATATCAATGTGTTTTATTTATATATTGTGATTGAAATGTTGAAATGTTATGTTTATTTTCTGCATGTTTTAGGTGATACAATTTTGTTGTGGTTCTTGGGCATTATTTTTGAAGTCAGGTGGTTCCGTGAAAACTAAGGGCATGTGAGCCCGAGATAGCTCTCCAGTTCATTGGGTAATGCGGAGGAGTTAAACTCTATGGTTTCTATGAAGAGATTTTGGGATTATACTGTGATGGGTATTCCAAACATAACCATGATGGTTACTCCCTAAGTATGAATGTTATGAATGCCTCAAGTTACCATTATGTCTTATGATTTATATGAGTTATTCATAAATATTATTATTTAATGAGGTATGATAAAGTGATTCTATTTTTTGAGTAAAGTATGATTTCATTGATTCTTATGTATACATGGACTAATGTTTTCTTTCTGAATTTTTATAAACCTTACTGAGCATTTTATGCTCATCCCAAGCTTTTGAAATGTTGTTCACAGGTCATGGGAAAATTAAATGATGAGAATATATTTTCAAGGAAGTTTCAAGAAAGAATACATGTTTTATTTTAAATATTTTTCCTTTGATGGAAAAAATGAATATTGTCTTTGATGTAACCACCTTGTTTAAATGTGGAATTTAATGCATGATTTATGATCTAATTCTCTAAAACTCTAAACCTGAAAAGAGCCTCAATGTGAATTCAATAAATAACACAAGATTAAGTAATTTTTAAGGCTGGGGATTTATAAAAAATCTATTTGTGGGACTACAAACCACTATACCAAATTCCTAATGACCAATCGAAATCAGGATATCTGAAGAAGTGGTAGTTTTCATTACTAATCTATTTCATGTTTATTTCTTCTTCCATGTCACCCAGATAAATTTTAACCATCTTAATGATATAAATTTTTTATTAATCTTATAATGGGATTTTATTATTTTAATTTTTATTCAATTTTAAGTATACATTAATAATAATTAATAATTAAAACATCGCTTATGCATACATACATACTACCATCTCTATTATGCGATGTATATTATTTTCCCTCACAAACTCACAAAGATGGTTATAGAGATTAATATATTGGTTATATGTGATGTGTATAATATACTTATTATTATAAAAAGATAAAATATTAACTTCCATATTACCCTCCCATCTTTTGGGAAATGATAACATCGCTCGTTAGTAAGTGTGGACTACCATCTCGACGAAGTGATTTGATACTTTTTGACTTTACATTGATGGTAATAAGGATATATTGAATGAATATATATTATAAAAATAAAATTTCTATTTACTAAAGATATTTTAATTTTATCTTATTTACATCTATCAATTTTAAAAATTTGAAAAACACATGAGCAAACATACAGACTACCATATGTATGAAGTGTTGTAATTCATTATTTATCACCATTTCACATGGTTGATTTTAAAAGTATAATAAATATATAATGATGATTATTGTAAATTTTCTATGTTTATTAGATGATGAATATATGAACCAATTAGCCAAATTTAATGCACCAATGTTGTATTATTGATTATGGACCAAACATGCATAAAATGAATGATGTAAACATTATCAATTAATCAACTAAATAAGACATTATAATGAATGGTTTAAAAGAAATTAAAATAAAATAAAATAATTTTCATGAAGCTGTAAATTATAAATATATATATTTATTATTCATGGGATAGAGAATGTATTAAATGAGTTGGTAAATAATGTAAAGGATATTTTATAACCATGTTTTAATGGTATTAAAACAGTTTTCATCTATGTTCATATTCATTTAAATATATCCGGAATTTTATTTTTTTGGGTAAAAATATTTTTAATGTATATTAAAAACTACATTTACTTACATAATGATATTTTAATATGGAATATTTTCAATGGCCCAATAATTATTTATTTTAAATATATATTCAAAAGTCTAAAGGAATGTTTTTTAATATTCACTTCCAGAATACATTTTCAAACTGTGATAATCATTAATAATTATCAAGATTTCACTACAAGATTCCATATTTTTTTTAAATAAAATTAAATTAAAATTATCTTTGGAATTATTATATTTCAAATATTTTCTAAAAATTGTATTTTCTCTTTCTTCCAATGGGAATTCTTATATCACTGTAATGGGTTTTTTTATCAATGTCAATATCCTTCATAAATTTTTGTACTTCCTTATGGATATAATATCATGATAAAATATTCCCAATTTATTAAGACTTATAATGATGATTAATTTTTGGGTAAATTAATGAAATTCAATATGATATTATTCAGTTAAATATATTTATGTTCTCTTTTGTATTTCATTTATTATTAACTCTTTTCATATAATGAATGCATTGGATATATTAATTAAACTGATTCTGTAAATTTATTGATATTCCATCGATGAATCGTTAGGCCTCAAGAGAATAAATATTTTTTTTATATAGAGTATTAATACCAAATTATTAATGTTTTATTTGACTAGGTCCTTGATGGTATGTTTATGATTCCCAAACATAAAGACATGATGGTATGATTTCAATGTTCGACATTACGCATTCCATCATTTTAAAACATGTTATTATTCCCTCTATTATTATTTATATTTCCCTTTTATATATTTAAATTACATGATGTTTATGGGTCTTATTGAAATATTTATATTTAATTTGATAATTAAAATAGAATATGATTTAAAATAAATTTTATGATCACCTATTGTTGAAAGCATTTTTTATCATAGAATTGTTTTTATTTGTTTCAAGAAATAATTATTAATATATAATTTTATATATTTTATTTCTTATGAAATATTTTATGAAACAAATTGGTGAAAAAGATTATTTCATTAGTATGTAAGTTAATATTTTGGGTAAAATGTTTATTACATGAAAAGTAAGACACTGTTTTAAGAATTTGAAATGGAATAATGTGTTTACATTATTTTCCTATCTCATTATAAGTTATGTTATTTGTATCCCATTTTTTCAAATGTATTTTATTTGTCTTAATTATGTTTTAATACTGTAGGATGAAAAATGGTTCACTTTCTTGAATTAAGAAAAATTTTCATTAATGAAATCTTAATGTAATCATAAGAACCTATTTTTTGGGGAAACATAACATGGCGTGAAGCATCAACATTGTATTTAAAATATCTCTTAATTATCAAAAATTTTAAACCAACAAATATTCAGTATGTAATTTTATTTTAATAGGTTATTGAAATTCTAATTATGTTTGTTAAACATTTGGGTCTCTTCATTCATTAATATATAAACTTCTAAATTGTATAATTTTAGTATTAGATCTTGGTGTATAGGTTTGGGGAATTATATTTGGTATTAGAAAAAAAATATACAATATAAATGATAATTATTTTATTTAAATAGATAAATTAAAGAATCTAAATAATTATTTTATTATAAAATATAATTATCCTATAATTGTAATGCTTAGTATGTATAGGATAATTTTTGGTATTTGTCTCAGAATCCAATGAGTTGAATATGTTATAAACTGGTTAGAAATATTTTTTTATTTATCCTTTTCAAAAGATGGTTTTCTCTAATTCTTATACACAAAAAGTTTTATTTGTTTTAGTAAGTGGAAAAAACCAGAATGAACCATCCTATTTTTTTGTTTGAAGGAAAATTTGGTGGTTGTGTCAATGTGAATTATTATGAGATATGAGATAAAGTAAAAATTATTATTGTTATTCCTATCAAACTATTATGAATATTAATTAAAAAATAGATCCTATCTGAGTTTCTTAATTCAGTAAATAAGAGAGTAATTGAGTTTTATGTATGGTCATGTGATAAATATGATGAATTTAAAATTATTCAACATCCAACATGTAATGATTTTAGGATGAAGAGCATGAGTTTCTTCCACAAAACTGACTTTCTAAGTACATGTTTAAATGTTTTAAATATTAATTATGTTTTTGTGACCCATCATTATTACTCCTAATCATGAAATTTT
The DNA here is from genome assembly GCA_963277665.1 of Viscum album. NCBI lineage: Eukaryota > Viridiplantae > Streptophyta > Magnoliopsida > Santalales > Viscaceae > Viscum > Viscum album. The sequence continues at coordinate 99,302 of CAUJRU010000729.1, read as the reverse complement.
CATATGATAATTTCATAATAATATATTTCCCTCTTATAGGTCATAACAGTTCCCTACTATGATGAGAACCTCGAGGTACCAAAATAGTATTATTGAATGATGTTTTGAAGCATGATGATATTTCCTAAAAAGAAACATTAAATACAGGATATCAAGGGTAGGAGGGTCAGAAGGAATTTATACAACATCTCATCGAATTTAATATGTGTAATCTTCAAGATATGATGTTATTAGAATATAACTATTAGTGGGAAATCTATATTTCCATTTGACAATTAATGTTACTATCTGCTCTCATGTGTATTGATCCTTACACTTTATGATTATTATTAATGAATATAAATCCCCATGTGATTTGATGCATTAATGAAAACCATGATGACATATGTTCATGGTGAGATATGATATGGTGGGTTCATCAAAGATTATTTTTGAATTAATGGATAAGAAAAAAAGGATTTATCCCCTCTATCCCTTGATGGAAGTTGAACTCTAAAAAATATTTATTGAAGTTGATTTCACTATATAAATCAATGGGAATGTTGTTCAGTGGGTTAATTCATTTCTATAAAGTAAAAGAAATATTCATTGAGAATAATTTTTAATAGAACTGATGTGAAACCTTCTTCATTTTAGATATCATGAAAAAGTAATAATATTACGTAGTAAGAATTCCCGGAAGGATTCATGTCATTTCTACCTTATCTTATTTATCTATGGGTTCCTTATTGATTTATTCTAAACTTGTACATTGGGTTATTATGACTAATTCAAATAATAATTATTTCTAGAGGATCACTCTCACTCTTATTGAATCTCAAATTTTTGTTCAATTAAATTATTGAATATAAAAAGTTAGAATAAGTTATATTATTTTAGTTTTAGTTGATCTCTATGATTGAATAACATGTTTTCAAAAATTCAAAGAGAGTTAAAAATTAATATTTTAAAAAAATTAAATAATATAAAATATATATTATGTTATATTTATACATGAACAATTCATTGATATTTATTTGTCAAATAAATAGTAATTATTTAAGGATTTATAAATATCTATAAGGGAATGTAGACCAACACTAAAAGACCAATAATAATTTTTCAAATGATATTTATTTATATTTTTACTGAATTATGCATGTCATTAAATTATTATTATTATTCCTTATCATTATACATGGGTTCAACTAAGTAATTTTTAGTAAGTAAATCTGTTGTGTCTAATTTGAAAACCCTAATCATACCATGGAAAAATTTATTTATAACACATTATGTAAAAAATATTGTTCTTTAAAATGGGTGGTGATAGAATCTCTCAATACCCATTGAGAGAACTAGATATCTAAAATGTGAACTCTCTTCCTTATATCTCACTCAACCCTTAAAAAGTACAGAAACTTCATTAGAACAATATTACAATAAACAATGAATAAAAATAGTTATCAGGATCATCCTTGTTATTACCCATCCATTCTATTAGGACATTTAGTGATTGTGGTGCATGTGTTGATCACCTCTTGTGGGATTCTCTACATGGTTTCTAAAGTGAAATGATGGAATTATGATAAATAGTCAATTGGATCATCAATGAAGATATAATTACAAGTTAGTGTATTTATATATTGTCTCATTAATTAGTTATAAATTTCATGAGAATATATTCCTTGTTCTTATTCAAAAACTTTTATTTAGTCAAGTAATTTTATATTTCCATTAAATAAATTGTTATTTTTCATCTTCATTAATGAAAATTAAAAAATTAAGGCAAAAATCCAGGTTATAAAATCTATACATTTTCTTCCAGTGCACCCATAACATTCGAGTAGAATCAAAATGGTCAGATATTTTATGTATAATTATTAATTATTCATTGAATGTTTTCATGTGTTTTTATTTTTTTCTACCTATATCTTTTGATTTTAATATCTAATATCGTAGTCTCTTCCCTTATTCATTCCCATTAATATGGATTGGAAATAGTTAATATAGAAAAGTGAAGAGACGCCATCATTATACCATTTTGAGGTGCTAATGGCTCATCCTGGATAAAATCATTTCACAATGTATGGTCTTAATTATAATACCTAATTTAATAGTGATTTCACATTTCTATCTCATGTGAAATATGAATAGACCAGATGTAATTGGATATAAAATTTGACAAAATAAGATCAGTGTGTAGATCTAGATAGACTATAATGAAAATTTAATAATTACATACCTTTTAACCACTTTACATGATGTGTAGTACATAGTTTCTCATGGCTGATAACATTTGGTGTCCCATCATGCCATTTATTATAAATAAAAGAAAATTCATAACAATGAGTCATTAAACTCTCTGGCCACATTCCATGTATTAGTAAAACAAGACACGTACCTCGAACATGTCTGTGAAATTGAATAGACCTATTCCAAAAGGAATTAGTTGTGTACATGGGTAGAAGATAGCACACTCCATGAAAATAGTAAATTTCAGGTAGTCTACTGCACATTGTGTTATCAATTTATCATATAGAGAATAATTGATAATATAATTAATTATATTCAAACATGTTCCTTGTTTCATTAATATAATAGTACATGATATGGATTAGGATTGATAATTTTATATTAAATCAATTACTATTTTAAAATAATAAATAAAGACACATAGTTTCTTCCAAGTACACTTGTTCACATCATTAATATTAAATAAAATTACTTTTGTTAAAAAATTAGTGAAGATTGTGAGTTACTTATGTTTGGATGGAAATAAGATAAATTGATTTACTCTCATAAATTCATTATGAATTAACATGATTTATTAATGAATTTAGGTAATTAATAACTCAATTAATAATGTATGATTCTTTCATATTGTGGAGATTATTAAGTGATTTTTCCAAACATTTATATGGGATACGTATCATTTAATTTATTATAGTAAAATTAAAATTGATGTCCTAAATGACATACCATACCCATTATTATAGATGGTCTTTTGTGCATGATGTTTCTTTTATATAAACTATTCAATATGCAATCCATTTTATCCCCTCACCTGATTGTGAGTAAATGATTATACAAGGATATATCTCCTATGTAATTGGAGGTGGTATGAGTCTGGGAGATTAGGTGTATCCAATAGAGTATATACATTAATATAAATGTGTAATACTATAACACAAACTAAACTATAGTTCAAGGTGTGTTTCACCTAGGGTTGTGGGTTAGTTAATTGTCTTCAAGATAATCTAACCATTTTTAAATCACATGATCTTTAAACTTATATTTTATTTCTGTTAGTTTCATGGATATTTATTTATTTTTTATTCATGATCTTCTAATAAATGGATTTATAATAATTCAATATAAAATAAATTAAAATAGAATTATGTATTACTATTTTATATTCATGGTTCATCAATCAAATAAAATTCAATTAATATTTACAAGGATTGTATTGTGGTAAAATTGTGTTTTTTCAAGATAATTTAAATAAATTAATTAAAAATATTACGTCATAACAAACTGAAACTACTTTCCATATAATCATCCCGAAAGATAAAACTGATTGAACAACAAATTATGGGGTGATATCAATTATTATGGTACATTTAACATACTTTTTGGAGTTTAATTAACATAGTTAACCTCTATGGTACAAAAATCAGGAAGGAAATGCTGTAACTAAGTGAAAATAGTGGAGGAAATATTTTTTCTGGGTCTCAGGAATGGGGTGTCCACTCACTAGATCATCATACATCGATTTATTACTATTATCTTGTTACACATATGTAAAAATTTTCGAATAAATTTACAGGCCCATGTTTAGGTTATTAAAAGATGAATATGGATCATTTTCACTAGAATTTCTTGGAGAAGAAATATTAGAAATTTTATTAGGGATATTAGGGTATTATGAATAGTGGGAGTATAATGGAATTTTATTTTAATTTATTTTTTCATTAAATTCTTATATAAAAGTTCTAATTAACTACTATTAATTTAAAGAAAGTAAAAATTAAATGAATTTGATAATACCACCGTGTTCCATACTAGAAAATTATAATAATCTCACAAAAGATAATTTCTAGGAATGTTATAGGTGTTTTTTCAACATACAATACCACAAGCATAAATTATATGTTCTTGAAACCACACTTCTAGAGTTACAATCCAATGTGGCTAGTGAAGAAGAAGTATATCTACATTTGAGGCATGAAGATGATGAAATTGATTCCATATGTTCAATGCTATCTTCTAGGTACAATGATAATCTAAATTAATATTAAGATATAAATTATTATCACATTATCTCAAACGATTAGGATATTTATTAAGAAAACATGATATCCGAGAGATATGATATCCCCAATGCATTGATCACATGGAAGCATAGAGAGTCAGCATGTAAGGCCTCAGTCTAAAATAGTACGTAATATTGATTTATGTAAAGAATTCACATTTAGGATCTTTTCCTGTTTAGTGTTTTAGAAAATTAGGCCATAACTATTACATTACATCTAAAATATTACAAAGTTTACACATCTACTCTATCCATTTTTTTCAGAGTAACAAAACTCCTTAAATAAAAACTATAATTCAATTTCATGATAAAAATTATTCTTGAATTATTAAATTCTCTTACAATTAATTATACCCTATTAAAAACATTTCAGATACATGGGATGATAATTAAAAACATAGTAAGTGATAAAATAATAAAAGCAAACACCAGTCCATGAATACATACAAATAAAAGAAATCATAATTTTCAGTCATAAAACATAAGGTCTTTAATATACCTAATGAAATAATATGATTTATGAATAAAAAATATAAATAATAAATCATAAAGGTATCTTTTGGAATCCATAACATTCTTACATTGTAGCATTCACAGCTACATAGGGAGTTACGTTTGAATACCCATCAAATTGTATTTGCAGGATTTGTTGGGAGAAACATTAAAGTATACCTACGTCACATTACCTAATTTATTGGAGATATATCTCAGGATCACCCACCCATGGTTTATCATAGACCCACCCGTGTAAATTAAATATTCTCAAGAACTCTAACATATTCACAACACATAAAACATGCATAAAAGAAAGACAAAATTTCCACATTACAATCACAATATATCATTTTATGATATTAATATAATAAATGCTTTCTAAAAACCATTTTCTATACCAAAATATGTAAAAAGGTTATATGGTATTTATTTTACATTTAAAAACATTACAACCTGTTAAGGGATCCAAATATCAAATAATACAAGTTGCAGCAGAGAGTTCATTGTCGCCACATACGTTAAAAAGAAACATTCATTTTTTCATTTATAAAAATTCTTCATAAAAAATATTCCTTATGAAAAATCATGAACTAAATTAAAATAAAAAATATATAATTATAAACCACATAAAATAAAGTAATGCATAAACCAAAATATGACTCAATGAATGGAGATTGAGATGAAGCCCCTTACCTTGAGTCTTACTTGTCTTATTTGTTTTTTATATTCCAGAATACTAAACATAGGTATATCTCTACTTGATTCAAGAACCTTTTTCAAGTTCATTATTCATATTATATTACTTATCATCATGTTCCCAAAATTACATAATTATTTAAGTTCATATCGGTCGTTTTGTTGATATTCGGTACTTGAGTCAAAAATGATCTTCTTTGGATGTAAATTGTCTATACAATCAAATGTGAATAATCACAAAAATATTATTTGTGATTTTAGTATTATATATATATCAATTATATTTGTATTTATATATTGTATATATGAATTTATAATAGTCCATAACATTGTGAGATATGAAATTAAATACATGGTTCTTGGATGTCGTATGTACGCATAATTTCTACATTCATTTCTTTTTCATATTTAAATGAATTAAAACTAAAGGAATCGTAGTTATATTATAGTTACATTATAGTAACATATTTTATATGCATTACATATTTTCATTAACTCCATTCTTTATACGTTACATGTATGGAATTATTGAGTCATATCACTTTGAGTAGGTGGTAGTCTTCTCTTCTTCAAATGAAATTATCATATTTACACATTATGGAACACATAAAAGTATTCAGTAAATAAAAATTATATAATCATGTAGAGAATATAAATATAATATGTATATTATATAATAAAATTTCCATCTTATTGGCCACCATGATCGGTTGTAAGATAAAATTGAACAATCATTTTTTTGTGAGGCAGTAGTTCACCGTCTACAGAAAAAGTATGTTCATATCTATTTGATGGAGGTGTGTGTAAGTGTAATTTGAAAAATTCTCTTAAAAAATATTATAATATTTATAAAAATTTGTTTTTAGGTATTATAATCATATAAGATAATAAGGAGTGGAGACGGAAAATAAAAGAAATGACCTTTTCAGAAGACATTACCACTAAATCAGGAAACATCTTTTGATTTGAGCCAATGATTTCTTTAATTACCTTATTCAGAAGGTAATGATTCTAGGAAGAAGGGATGGATTTTGGGATCTTATTTTAGTATATTTTAGATGAACCAATGGTCTGTAGATGTGTGAATTAGTTGGAAGAGGTGGTGGCCCTTTACAAGAGAGAGGAAAGGCACTTTAGGGAAGTTATCAAATATTATTTTATTATAAATAAATATTCAGTTTCAAATAAAACCAAACTCATTTATTTCGAATATAATATTATTTTGGGTCCAAAACATCTCAACCAATACTATTTAGACATATTTTGGTAACAAAATTAACCTTATCGTTTAGTTTTAACCCCTAATTAAAAACATTAACTCTTACCATGTCTTTTTGCATTTTCATAATATATGGTAACTATATTTACAATAAAATTCCAAGAGAAAAATAAGTGGATAATTAATGAGGTTTTTAACATTATTTAATTTATTTGGCTGAATATCAGAATTTTAGGACAATTATATAATTTAATAAAATAGTAATTTAAAAAAAACATATTTATGTCAATTTTGACACTATAAATTACTTTATTTTTGTTAAAGTCATAAAAAAGGATTCCTTTGAAAAATTGTATTATCTAAAATATAATATTTCAATATCATCCATGAAAATTTTGGATGGAATCAAAATATTCAAATTACATTTATTTTAATATTTATTATATCATTTATTTGAAACTTTCATTAATGACGCAATCATCACATCATCATTGTGTCATAATTAAATAAATTTATTTGGTGTATAAAAATTATAAATAAAATATAACGATGTATAAAATATTTTTATATTACAAATTACTATTTCTAGTCTAATTTATTACATATATAATCCCAATTAACAATTTATTTATTAAAAGATACTTGTTTAAGTTATATTTATATTTCCATTAAATTATTTCTTATAAAATCAAATTTTTACACCCAAGTGTAACCCAAATGCCAAAAGTTATGACTAAGGTTTCATGCGGTTGTTAATATATAATACAATAGTATTATGACACGTTTTAGGGTATTTTTATGTTTTTATAATATTATTTATTAACATTTTTACCCAATTTAACTTTTAACCATGGTAAATAAAAATAATTACTGATGTTAATATTCAAAATATCTAAAAAATTTGTACATTATGATTCCAAATAAAGAATCTATTTTTCCAAATTCGAAACACATAATTTTTTGAAATTAATTTAATATTAATTACCCTTGTCAAAAAAACGCATGTTTTTATGAAGTGAAAACCACCAAAAGAATTACATGTTTTTATGTCCAATTATAAAGTGAAATTACTTCCAATAACCATAATTTTATTAAATGATAAAAATATCAGACAATTATACTTTAAAACCAATTAAAATAAAAACATAATTGTATAAATAAATTATATGAAATGGCAATTTTGAATTAAAATGTAGTATTTTTTCACTATTCAGTAAAAGTGAACATTATCAAAAAAATTACCAAAAAATTTATCCAATATAAATTTTGCTGTCCTGTTTATATAGTAGAATTTTATTTTTAAAAAAATAAAACATATATAAGTTACAGAAAATAAATTTTTAAAAGGGCCACCTTCAAAAGGATGCCAAATGACCTTTTAAAAATATTAAAATATTTCATTGTTAAAATCAGATTCAATATTATTTAATGCCTCAAAAATTTATGGGATAAATTTAAATAAATATAAGAAACATGTATAATAAATAATGTAGTCAATTATATTCATTCCCTCTAGTAAAATGGTTAGGTTTTAACATCCATTAAAAATAGTATTACTATTATCTTATTTTTTGGTATAACACATTGTTGTGTCCAATGTAATATTTCAGAGAAACCTATTGTTTCATATTGAATACACTACAGGAAAAAGATTCCCAATTAAATTAAAAAATATATCTTATTCATAAATATTAATATAAATGGAAAATGTATTATTCTATAAATACCTGGGCCATTACATCATTCCCCACTATTCAAAATTGTGTCCTTGCAATTTTAAAACTAGGTTCAAAAACATCATTGAAAATCCAAAATCGGAAAAAGAGTCAATAAAAATACAACTTTAAAAGAAATAAAGTGAAGTAAAAAGGTCACCTACGATAAAATATAATGGTATTCCATGTAGGAAAACATGGATATGGAAGAAAACTAACCATAAAGTTCTGATGGAGAGTGATGGAAAACATGATAAAAAGAAATTTATCTAACAAAACACCATAAACTTGTGATGGAATAAATGGTATTTGATTCCCCATTAGAAAGCATAAATTGAATAATTTTTTGTTTTATGTTCCTTTTCATAAATTTGAGGAAATTATTTATTATATATACTAAACCATATGAAAATATAATTACTTTTCACGTAGAGTTTTACCCTTTAATAAATGTTTACCATAAACTCATATTTTCTCCAAATGATGAGTAATAAAGATGACTTGGTCACATCATAAGTTCTAGAATCGACATATAGAGACTCACATAATCCATAAAAGATGAACTATATATTTACCCTATATTAATACATTAAAAAAATCCAAAATGGTTAGTATAAGATCAGATAATCCCAAAAAATATAATCCATTATAAAAAAATACTACAATTATTCTCCAAAATTCTAAAAAAATACCACAAGTTGAACAGGGATCATTCAATACACAATGTTCCTTAAATTTCCTCAAAATAATCTAAACTATGATTGAAACCCAAAATTCCTAAGGATTTGTTCACATAATGTTCCACGATAATTCAAAATATTTATCACCAAATAACATTATATACTCATTATATATCATACTAAAAAGTAATTACCACATTAACATATTCTATATGATAGGTCAATAATTTTCATAAATAACCCAAATCACTATGTGTCCAAAATCAAATCATAAGTTTTTCAAAAATAATATTTCATAAATAACTCCACAAATGAAATCCCGTAGTATTCTATTTTTATTAGGCATATAGTGTTCCGAAATGAGAGAATGATTTCTATGACAACATTTATAACATAATCACCAAATAATTTTCCTATACTAATAATAGCCATTTTATAAAATATAAGCCCATAATAAACTTATCCTTGAACTAAAATATCATATAACTAAAGAGAATATGTCATACTAACCAGGGACTTCACGTAGGCCAGTGATAGGTGATTCACCCTTATACATGATCTATAAAATCATTTAACTCAAAGGTTATATAATACATATCATTTTGAATCAAAAAAATTAATAACCCATAATTGCCTCAAATTCCATGATCATATAATCAAAAATGGTTCTTTATAACAATATCTATAAAATAAAAGGTTATTCTTCGAAAATTAATTACAAACATATGGGTTCCAAATACTAGAAGTCTTAAAATGTAATCCCATCATTAATACATTTGATCATATTATCAATCATAGATCCTACATAAGTATTCAATTCCAAAAATTTAGACATCTTAATAATAAATCATTCTTCATGATCCTTTATCGGTGTTATTATATCTTATTCTTTTATACTTTTTTCCCACAATTAAAATCATTCATAATATACTAAGATTCAATACTGTCAAAAAATGTGTTAAGAAATAATCCATACCATTCATAGGTCATTTTCAATTTCATCATATCCAATGGGAATGGCATTAGGTATTGGAAACATATATTTATATGATACTCCTGATCCCATTACAAAAACTTATTTGTCAGAAATCTATTTGTGTAATGACCATGTATACCACATTTAAAACATTTAGTTGATCCCTCATAAAGAACTTCATTCTCTTTTCTAGAGTCAATTGAAAACTTCTTGTTTTAATTTTAGGTTATTTCTTTGTGACCTTCATTACCACATATATAACATCTTCTCGTCCCTTTCAATAATTTCACTAGGTATTTCATTTCACATCCTTAACACACATGTTTTTTAATATGCATACCATTAGGATTAATAACTGAACTTCGATCGGAATTTTATTCATGCATATATGATGCCTTATAAAAATCACCAAGGTTAATGTGTTTAGTGATGACTCTAGAGAGTTTCCTAAGAATAACAAAAAGATTTATCATTATAGCTACAATTTTATACAGTTTTTATTTAGAAAACTACCATAATTTATTTCACATCCATTGTTACTTTGGTGCCTACTTGATCCAGTAATTTAATCTAAAACAAAAAATATCAGTGTGAATATATCAGTAATATCATCATACAACATCCTATAAAGAGGGTATACACAATGATATACATATTCATGTTATCTTAAACTCAATCAATTTATATAATATAACTATGTATCATTCTAATCTTCTAACCATTGTGGTTATGTCACTTAAGCTAAAATAAAACCCTAACCTCTAATGTTATATAACAGAACTATGATTCCAAATATAAGTCCCCAGCCATAAACATTACAAAATCTTGAGTTAAGTCAACAATTAACATTGAGAATATTTTTAGGTTTTTAGTTTTAGCATATTAGGCCATAACTATTACATTACATCAATTATATTATAATGTACACACTTCTACATTATCCAATTTGTTTTCGTAGTAACAAAACTCCTTAAATAAAAACAATAATTCTTTTTATTGATTAAAATATTCTTTTATTCTTCCTTTCTCTTAACCTTCCTTATACCCTGCGAAAAACAGTTCAAAAATATGGGATGAGCATAAAAATCATAGTAAGGGATATAAAATAGGGAAAGAAAACAATAGTCCATAAATACATACAAATCAAAGAAATTATACAATTTCAATAATAAAATATAAGATATTTAACAAACCTTATGAAATCATAAGATTTTTTAATAACACATAGAAATCATAAAGCCTAAAGGAAATATGTGGCCTTAATAAAATACTTACATTATAGCTTTCACATATACATAGGGAGATACATTTGGAATACCCAAAAAAGTATATTCCCTAAATCTCTTAGGAGAAATATAAACATTTACCTTTGTTACATTACCCAATTCATTGGAGAGATATATTGGGATCACCGACCCTTTTCTTAGCATGGATCCACCATTATACTTATATAATTTCCAAGAACCTTACCATATTAATAACACATTAACCAATATAAAGGAAATATATAATTTTTACAATTCAATCACAATATATCTGTCATGAACCATCCTCAGGGCCCGTGCCGTGACTACCCCATGCCCGCCTTCCATAGGCCAGGGGCTGGTTACTAGCACCAAGGCGTAAATCCCGGTAAAAGGGAAGGCATTGCCTTTGTAAAGTAAACCACAAACACCATAGAGAAAGTATTCCGAAGTAAACACTAAGTAAAAACTGGTACAACAGTAAATGCGGAAAAGTACGTGGGCTAGTATACAAGCCCAAACAGAAATTAAAGTACAACTGGAAAGGGAAAACAACAACTGAAAAGTAAAGCCGCAACGTCGAGGTGTCCACTGGAAATCCCACCTGAAGGGTGGGTACAGATAGCCTCCACAGCTCCTTGGGTCCAGCTGACCACTCCGAGTACGTCCCGCCCAGTGGTCCACCTCCAGGTACCGTCCTGCTCCACAAGCCTCAACCACAATCAGCGGTGTTCGTCGTCTGCAACCAAGACAACGTAGTGCGGGCATATCCCATGTAGGGGTGAGTATAAGATACTCAGTAGGGACCCCGAGACCCCCGAAGGTCTCCTAGAATCCACAAAGGATAACCACAAAGGAAAGATACAATCACCAAGTAACATCTGACACTGCTTAGGTATATACCCATACATATACCTAAGTCATCATTTCTTGTTCGGCTCCAACATCTGAACCCAAGTACAACCCAGAACACACAGGAAATCAAAACGTAAATCCACACAGGATATCACAACACAATCCACAAAGGAAAGCAAAATAGGATTCAGCTCACATAGGAATACTTCTTCATATGACGATAAAGATGACCACATATTGCCACTAATTCATCTAAGTCGTCAGACCCAAAAAGGATCGATAGGTACTAACCCACGCAATGACCCACAAAGGATCTGACCCACAAAGGATCGATAAGTAACTAACCCTCGCAAAGACCCACACAGGATCAGACCCACACAAGATCTGTAGGCGCTGGCCCACACAGGACCGTTGAGCGCTGACCCACACAAGATCGGACCCACATAGGAACGGACCCACACAGGATCGGTAGCACTGACCCACAAAGGATCGCTGAGTGCTGTAGTCGTCGTCGAATCCACTAAGTATCTCTGCACAGTCGTCGTCGAATCCACTGAGCATCTCTGCGTAGTCGTCGTCGTCGTCGCAATCGCAGCCAGCACTAGGGTTCCTGCACACAGCATGCTCGTTCGGGAGGGTCCGCTCCACGAGCCGAGAGGCTGATACATCAACTGACACATATTCCAGAGTTTATGTATCCAAATGTTATGTATTGTCAACAGTAACTTAACGTCGCAGACGGCGCGTCAATCGGACGCCCGGTCTGAGAGTTATTGGCATTTTCGTCATAGGGGCCCGGTTGGTTTTTAAGGAAAAATCAACCCGACCGTACTCCACCTGCATTCAAACCAAGGGTGGAGTAAGCCAAAAGATTCGTCTCACTTAGATAAATTCAACAAAGTCGACGGCACATCAATCGGACATCCGGAGCTCAATATATAAGCGTTTTCGCTCTGAGGGCCTAGTTGGTCTCGTGTACAAACCGACCCGGCCAAACCCAAAGTACTACAAAACCTTGAGTGTGATATACCGAAACTACCGTCTTGATCCAAGTATTGCATTGCCACTGATGGCGCGTCGATCGAAGGACAATAGCTCAAGATACGGGCAATAGACCGAAAAGGTCCAAAAATGGGCGGTCTAGGCCCGGCCCGACCCGGCCCAACCCCCCCTGGGTCGGCCCGAACCGGGTTGACCTGACCAGGGTTTGGGTCCGACCCGGATGGGCGCGACCCGGCCCGGCCTGGCCAGGGTGTGACCCGGCTGGCCTGTCTAGGAGGCTTGGCACAGGCCGAGCGGCCGCACCAAAGGAGCTGTGGCCCCCGCGCGGGGGCCGCTCCGTGTCACCAGACATGGAGTAAGGCCGCATCCCTTCCCCGTGGTGTCTCTCGGCCACGGTATCGGTGCTCTCCGTCGTGGCTGAAGCTGCGGCGGGGCTTCCCAACAACGTGCCGGGCGCCTCCCCTTCTTGGCGGCCGGCCGCTGGCGCCGGCGTGACGTGCCGGCGGGAACTTCCGCAGACCACCGGTCATGCTCCGGTGGTTCGTTTTGCATACGGTTTGTGCCTACAGCTCTCCCGGGATCTGAACTTTGATGTGAGGGCCTCCAATAGACATTCTGATACCATTTCGTAAACGCTGTTAATCCACGCATCAACGAAAAACAGTGGAGGGTTGTCGGGCCATGTTTGTTTGGACCGCACCCTCCGCATTAGGTGATAAAAATTGGGAAAATAATAATCAACACATGAAAACATAACAAGGCACAATTTTAATAAATTAAAATTTAACATTGATCCGGGTTCTTTGTTTTAGAAGGAAAAAACCATGGGAAATAATATTAATCTCAAATAAAACCCCTACTTCGTAGTAGTCGTCGAACGAGAGTTCTTAACGGAATTGACCATCGCGGAAGAAGAGGATCGTCGCGTCACGGAAGGGCGTCGCGTCATCGCGGTATACGACATCACGTCGAATATCTCCAAGGGTTAAAGAAAACACACAGATTTAATTTCACGAATTAAATCCATGTTAAGGATGAAATCCACAATGGAAATTAAAAAAATCTGTATTCCCCTACCTCAATCGGTGTTGATCGAAGATTGACGTGGGGAAGGATCGCCACAGAAAAACGTCAAGGGAGGAGAATATTCTGCTTCACGGTAATGGGCGTCGCGTCGTCGATCTCCGAGGGTTCGGTGTTCTTCGTCTCCTTTCGTCGAAGGCCGACATTCTTCGCGTTCTTCGCATTCTTTGCGAAGGAGGATGAAGATACAGTTTCTCCAAATCCTCTCAACAAACTGCACCCACGAAGAAAGTGTGTTGGTCTTATTTTATTATTATGCTAGCAGTTTGAAAACATGTTAAGAAACGAACCATTTATTTGGTGAATTAATGGTGATGACTTAACTATCCATTTAATAGGAGCGTTTAAGAGTTTTAGAAAACGCACCAGTTGACTTTCATTAAAGAGGAGTTTTCGCGGGTGCGTTACCTAGGGGAAAAGAAACGGTGGGGCTCATGTGGGCCCCACCTCACAAATATCCTACCTAGAGGGTAGGATATTTTGGGTTCCACCCTATCCACTTCAACATAGATTAAGTAGCTTTAAGTGGATTTAAGTGAAATAAAATAATGTTGTCGCACCACATTATTTTATTTTCTTCACTTAACGCCAAAAATTAAAAACCACACCCGAGAAAACGCAACGTCAAAAGTGGAGTTTTTAAGCAAGTACTGGCGCTGTGATTCCAACAGTGCCCTTGGAATTCGATTCCGAGCACCGGTTCAAAAGATAGAAAAACCCACTCGTTTGTTCACTGAACGTACCCGAGCCAAAACTTCGGAAAATGATTCTGGGCACACCGGGCCTCGGAATCACGTGCCGTCGGAAACTGTGTTCTTGTAAAATTTAAAAGAAAATTAATAAAATAAAATAAAAATTAATTGAAATTTATGGGTCTTTACATCACTACCACCTCAGGTCTTTACGTCCCCATAAAGATACATCATAAACTAGGGAAACAAATGTGGGTACTGAGCACGCATCTGAGTCTCCCGCTCACAAGTGCTCTCCGGAGGCTCATGTGCTGCCATATGATGCGCACACGAGTAATTGATCATCCACGTAGGACCCGCTCATATCGATCCTCGATCTCCACCGAGATCTCTGCAAAAGTCACCCCATCATCAACGTCCATCTCCCCATGGTCGATGATATGCGTTGGGTCGTGCACGTATCTCCTCAGCTGAGATACATGGAAGACATCGTGCACCCGGTGCAACTGAGGTGGTAGAGCCAGGAGATAAGCCACCTCGCCAATCCTGCTGAGGACCTGGAATGGTCCGATGAAGCGTGGAGACAACTTGCCGCCTCGGCCAAATCTCAGTAAACCACGTCGAGGTGAGACACGCAAGAAGACGTGGTCGCCATCCTCGAACTCTAGTGGCCTCTACCTCCTGTCAGCATAAGACTTCTGCCGGCTCTGAGCTGTCCTCATCCACTTGTGGAGGACCTGGACCTTCTCTGTTGTGACCCGGACCATTTCTAGTCCCATGAGTGCTGACTCCCCAGGGTCTGTCCAGCACAAAGGAGATCTGTAAGGTCGGACGTACAACGCCTCATACGGTGCCATCCCGATGGTGGAGTTGTAGCTGTTGTTGTATGCAAACTCCACCAAGGGTAGGTGTTCCTCCCAGCTGCGACCAAAGTCGAGGACACATGCGCGGAGCATGTCCTCGAGAGTCTGAATGGTCCTCTCCGTCTGTCCATCCGTCTGAGGGTAAAAGGCGGTGCTCAGACGTAGTTGCGTCCCGAACGCCTCCTACAACCCCTTCCAAAACTGGGAAGTAAAGTGAGCATCTCGATCAGAGACGATAGACGATGTCACACCGTGAATCCATACAATCTTCGGAACGTAGAGACATCCCATTCTCTCCACTGAGCCCTGCTCTCTGATGGGTAAGAAGTGAGCCGACTTGGTGAGTCAGTCAACAATCACCCAAATGGAGTCATGACCTCTGTAAGTGCGTTGAAGTCCAGTCATGAAGTCCATAGATATCCCTTCCTACTTCCACTCCGGGACCTCCAAGGGTTGTACCAAGATTCCTAGTACCTGATGCTCTTCCTTCACCTGCTGGCAGGTGAGGCATCGAGAAACGAACTCTGCCATAGCCTTCTTCATGGCCGGCCACCAGTGCTGTCATCTGAGATCCTGGTACATCTTTGCCACTCCACGATGTACTGCCAAAGGAGAAGTGTGAAACTCCCTCAGCACCTCCTCCCGTAAAGCAACTGGTACCAAGGTACGTCATCTGAAAAGGATGTCGTGCTTTGCTCCAATGGAGAAACCATCAGGTGCATGTCCTGAGGATATATGTGCACGCTGAGTTTCACAGTCACTATCCCTACACTGTGCCTCTCTGACCCGCTGTAGTAGTGGAGGAGAGACTGTGAGTGACTGAAGGAAATCTGATTCATCTCTATCCACAAAGGATATCCGCAAAGCGTCTAGCTGCTATGTCGCCTCCTCGAGTAGATGAATGCCCGTCCTCCTACTGAGAGCATCGGCTACCACGTTCCCCTTCCCAGGAGTATAGACTATCTCAAAGTCATAGTCCTGGAGGAACTCGAGCCATCGCTGCTGTCTTACGTTTTGGTCCTTCTAAGAAAAGATGTACCTGAGACTCTAATGGTCATAAAAGACTATAAAGCACTCTCCCATCAGATAGTGTCGCCATGTCTTCAGAGCGAAGACCACTGCTGCTAACTCCAGGACATGGGTAGCGTAGTTCTGCTCATGCAACCTCAACTGACGTGATCCATAGGCGATCACTGCCCGCTCCTACATCAGAAAACATCCGAGTCTGGTCCTTGATGCATCGTAGTAGACTACATACCCTACTCCCTCCTCAGGAAACCTCAAGATAGGGGCGCTGGTCAATCTTTGTCTTAGCTCCTGGAAGCTCTGCTAACATCTGTCTGACCACACAAAGGGTTTCCCCTTCTTCGTAAGAGCTGAGAGTGGTGCTGTAACTCTATAGAAGTTTGGCACAAGTCTCCAATAGTATCCAGCTAGTCCCAAGAAACTCCTCACCTCCGCCACGCTCTTGGGTGGCTCCCAAGCTAGTACTGCCAAGATCTTCACAGGATCCACCCCAACTCCCACCTCAGAGATGACGTGTACCAAGAAATGGACCTCACATATCTAGAACTTACACTTCGAGAGAATTCCATAAAGCTGGTGCTCTCGGAGTGTGTCCAGTACAACTCGCAAGTGGTAGGCATGCTCCTCCTCTGTCGTCGAGTAAATCAAAATGTCGTCGATGAAAACCATGACAAATCGATCAAGGTACGGCTGAAAGATCCTATTCATGAGGCCCATGAACACCGCTGGAGCATTGGTTATGCCGAATGGAATAACCAAGAAGTCATAGTGGCCATACCGACATCTGAAGGTGGTCTTCTGCACGTCCTCGTCCCGAACTCTGAGGTGATGATAGCCTAACCTAAGGTCTATCTTCAAGAACCACCGTGCTCCCTTGAGATGATCGAAGAGGTCATCAATCCTCGGTAGCGGATACTTGTTCCTCACTGTCACCTGGTTTAGGCGACGATAGTCGATACAAAGTCACAAGCTCCCGTCCGCCTTCTTGGAGATCAATATCGGGGAAGCCCATGGTGAAACACTGGGTCGGATAAAACCCTTGCCCTACAAGTTCTCCAACTATACCTGTAGCTCTCTAGGCTCAGCGGGGGCCATCCGATATGCTGGAGTGGATATCGGGGTTTTCCCCGTGTATAGATCAATATAAAAGTATACCTCTCTGCGAGGAGGTAGTCCTAGAACGCCGTCGGGAAAGACGTCGGCATACTGATCCACCACTGCAGGAAAACTAGGACTTCACACATCAACTACTCCTAGGATGAGGCTATCAAACTAATGAGTGATGGGATGTCCTCTCCTCTGCAAGAGTCCATCTTGTGCTTCAAAGGCTCGCTTCTCGCCGGTGAAGGTGAACCTGCTCCCGTTGGTGCGTACACATCGCACTTTGAGCCTAAAACAGTCAATCTGAGCATGGACTATAGATAACCAATCCATGCCCAATATGACGTCGTAAGACCTCGACGCCGCTACAAGAAGATCCCAGCCAAAGCTCTCGCTTCCTAGAGTAAGCTCACACCGCCTGAACCAGTGCGTAATCATCGAGTCTGCTCCCGTAGGACTCTCTAGCCGTAAGGATCGAGCCAACGGCTCTGTCGGAATCTCCGAGCTCTGAAAAAGGGCAGCATCTATGAAAGAGTGACTCACTCCTGTGTCTATAAGAACTGCAGCAAGGGTGCAATAGACACATATAGTACCTCGAATCATCTCAGGCGCGCCGTGGTTGTAGGCCACCACTGCCTGGAGCTATGCCTGTCTCTGCCCGCCAGCTCCCTATGGCCGGGGTGGACCTCCTTGTGGTGGTGGTGGTAGAGCCTCAAAGCGTCTCCCACCACCTGCTACTCGGCCAGATCTTTTGCCTTGTCCCCCTGCTCCCTGTGGACCACCACGGTCGACCCTCTGCCTTTGCCTGGGTGTCCCCTCAACTATCTGTTGCTGCTCGACACGGTGGGTTGGGCAGTCACGAGCCATGTGACCCTATCCGCTGCATGTATAGAACTGCCTGCCTCTCGAAATACTGGGTCCGCGTTGTGTTCCCCGCACTGTTGAGCCAGTGTCTTGAGGTCGTCTGCATGAGGGTCTGGTCTGCCTGGACCCATGAGTCATCTGTCGAATACCTTCCGCAGAAGACTCTGCTACGTCTGGCCCCCATGGTAGGTCTCGCCAATGGTGTAGACTCAGCAAGAAAGCTCTCGATCAAAAGGGCTCGCTCGAGTACTCCTACCTGGGTCGGAATGCTGAGGGAGATCAGTGATGCCCAGATATCATGTTCCAAACCCTGCTCAAAGGTCCGGGCCCGGAAGAATGGGTCTCATACCATGTTTGTCGAGTAGTGCGAGAGATCAGAAAATCTCGCTGAGTACTGGGTGACCGTCAAGCTGCCCTGCTGCAGCTGAAAAAGCTCCTGGATGCGCACCGCACGGAGGGTGGATGGGATGAAATCCGACCATAAGAGGCTTTCAAATTCCATCCAGAGAAGAGATGCCTCATCGTGCACCTGGAGCATCAAGATCCACCATTGGCCCGCTGCCATGTGCAGTAAGCTCACTGCGAGGATCGCCATGAGGTCTACTAGAGTCCTCACTAACCGGAAAACTCGCACCACTGCCTCCAGCCAGTCCTCGGCTGCCTGGGAGTCCGTCTCCCCGCGGAACCTGGGCGGTCACTAGCACTGGAACTCATGCAGTGCACTAAGGCGACGTGCATCTTCAGCAGCTGGGGCTGGAAGCATCGGTGGCTCGACGGGTAGTGGTACCTCCGGTACCTCAGTTGTCAAAGGGCCCTGTATCGAGGCCTCATCGCTCGGTGGGCTGTCGTCACGTTAAAATCTTGGAACCCTAGATAGCTGCCGTCGTGGGGCCATCCTGAAAAAGGAAATAGATGCGCCACGGTCAGAATAGTATACCTGGTGAGCTGACACAAAGTAATCACAAAGAAAATATGAAACACACACACAATCAATGTTTTCATGCACTAAGTTGGAAATCAGAAGTCAGGGTCCTGGTGTACGGATACGTCGTCCGCCACACCAACACTGGACTCCCTGCACTGATAATCACACCTAATACGCTAAACACAATTACTTCACATAGAAAAAGATTAGAGTCCCATGTTTTGCGGTAGAACCGAACTTCTCTGATACCAATTTGTCACAACCCGTCCTCGGGGCCCGTGTCGTGACTACCCCAAGCCCACCTTCCATAGGCCAGGGGCTGGCGACTAGCACAAAGGTGTAAATCCCTGTATAAGGGAAGGCATCACCTTTGTTATGTAAACCACAAGCACCACAGAGCAAGCAGACAGATGTAAACACCAAGTAAAAACTGGTACAACAGTAAATGTGGAAAAGTAAGTGGGCCAGTATACAAGCCCAAACTGAATGTAAAGTACAACTGGAAAGGGAAAACAGTAACTGAAAAGTAAAGCCGCAATGTTGAGCTGTCCACTAGAAATCCCTCCTGAAGGGTGGGTACAGATAGCCCCCCCCCCCAGCTCCTCGGGTCCATCCGACCGCTCTGAGTACGTCCCGCCCATTGGTCCACCTCTAGGTACCGTCCTGCTCCAGAAGCCTCAACCACGATCAGCGTTTTCCGTCATCTACAACCAACACAACGTAGTGCGAGCATAGTCCGTGCCGGGGTGAGTATAAGCTACTCAGTAGGGACCCCGAGACCCACGAAGGTCTCCCAGAATCCACAATGGATAAACACCATGGAAAGATACAATCACAAAGTAACATCTGACACTGCTTAGGTATATTCCCATACATATACATAAGTCATTAATACTTGTTAGGCCCCAACATCCAAACCCAAGTACAACCTAGCCCAGACAAGAAATAAAAATGTAAATCCCCACAGGATAGCACAACACAATCCACAAAGGAAAGCAAAACAGGATTCAGCTCACACAGGAATACTTTTTCATATGACAATAAAGATAACCAGATATTGCCACTGATTCATCTAAGCTGTCGGACCCACAAAGGATCGATAGGTACTAACCCTCGTAATGACCTGAAAAGGATCTGACCCACAAAGGATCGATAGGAAACTAACCCCCGCAAAGACCCACACAGGATCTGTAGGTGCTGGCCCACACTGGACCGCTGAGCGCTGACCCACACAGGATCGGACCCACACAGGATCAGTAGCACTGACCCACAAAGGATCGCTGAGTGTTGTAGTCTTCGTCGAATCCACTGAGGATCTCTGCACAGTCGTATTTAAATGCACTGTGGATATCTGCACAGTCGTCTTCGAATCCACTGAGGATCTCTGCACAGTCGTCGTCGTCGTCGCAGTCGCAGCCAGCACTAGGGTTCCCGCACACGGCAAGCTCGTTCGGGAGGGTCCACTCCATGAGCCGAGAGGCTGATACATCAACTGACACATAGCCGGGAGCTGATGTATCCAAAAGTTCCGTATCGTCAACAGGAACTCAACGTCGCAGATGGCACGTCAATCGGACGCCCGGTCTGAGAGTTATTGGCCTTTTCGTCCCAGGGGTCTGGTTGGTTTTTAAGGAAAAACCAACCCGATCGTACTCCACCTACGTCCAAATCTCGAGTGGAGTAAGCCAAAAGATTTTTCTCACGTAGAGGAATTCAACAAAGTCGACGGCACGTCAATCGGACGTCCGGAGCTCAAGATATAAGTGTTTCCGCTCCGAGGGCCCGGTTGGTCTTGTGTACGAACCGACCTAGCCAAACCCATAGTACTACGAAACCTTGAGTGCGATATACCGAAACGATCGCCTCGATCCAAGGATCGCATCGCTACTGAGGGCGCATCAATTGTAGGCACATAGCTCAAGATACGGGGAAAAGACCAAAAAGGTCCGAAAATGGGGGGTCTGGGCTCGGACCGACCCGACCCAACCCCCCTGAGTCGACCCAAACCGGGTCGACCCGACCCGGGTCCGGGTCGACCCGACCCGGGTCCGGGTCGACCCGACCCGGGTCCGGGTCCGACCCGGCTTGGGTGCGACCCGGCTGGCCGGTCTGGGCGGCTCGGCGCTGGCCGAGGGGCCGCACAAAAGGAGTCGCGGCCCCCGTGCGGGGGCCGCTCCATTTCACCGGAGGCGACGCAAGGCCGCATCCCTTCCCCGCGGTCCCGTGCAGCCGCGGGACCGGCGCTCGCCACCGTTGCAGGCGGGGCACGCCGGCGAGAACTTCCGCGGACCATCGGACGCGCTCTGGTGGTCTATTTTGCCTGCGGTTTGCGCCTATGGCTCTCCCGGGATCCGAACATTGCTGCGAAGGACTCTAATCTCCATTCCGATCCCATTTCTTAAACACTGTTAATCCACGCATCAACAAAAAACTGCGGAGGGTTGTCGGGCCGTGTTTGTTTGGCCCGCACCCTCCGCGTTAGGTGATAACAATTGGGGAAAAAAATAATCAACACATGAAAACATAACAAGGAATAATTTTAATAAATTAAAATTGAACTTTGATCCGGGTTCTTTGTTTTAGAAGGAAAAAACCATGGGAAATAATATTATTCTCAAATAAAACCCCTACTTTGTAGTAGTCATCGAACGAGAGTTCTTCTCGGAATTGATCATCGCAGAAGAAGAGGATCGTCTCATCACGGAAGGGCGTCGCGTCGTTGTGGTATAAGGCGTCGCATCGATGATCTCCGAGGGTTAAAGAAAACATACAGATTTATTTTCACGAATTAAATCCATGTTAATGATAAAATCCACAAAGGAAATTAAAAAAATCTGTATTCCCCTACCACAATCGGTGTTGATCGAAGATTTTTGTGGGGAAGGATCGCCGCATAAGAACGTCGGGGGAGGATAATTGTCAGCGTCGCGGTACACGGCTTCGCATTGTCGATCTCCGAGGGTTCTGCATTCTTCGTCGCCTTTCGTCGAAGGACGGAATTCTTCGCGTTCTTCGCGTTCTTCGCGTTCTTCGCGTTCTTCGTGAAGGAGGATGAAGATACAGTTTCTCCAAATCCTCTCAACAAACCGCATCCAAGAAGAAAGTGTGTTGGTCTTATTTTATTACTATGCCAACAGTTTGAAAACATGATAAGAAACGAACCATTAATTTGGTAAATTAATGGTAACGACTTAACTGTCCATTTAATAGGAGCGTTTAAGAGTTTTAGAAAACACACCAGTTGACTTTCATTAAAGAGGAGTTTTCGCGGGTGCGTTACTTAGGGGAAAAGAAATGGTGGGGCTTGTGCGGGCCCCACCTCACAAATATCCTACCTAGATGGTATGATATTTTAGGTTCCACCCTATCTGCTTCAACTTAGATTAAGTAGCTTTAAGTGGATTTAAGTGGCTTTAAGTGAAATAAAATAATGTTGTCGCACCACATTATTTTATTTTCTTCACTTAAAGCCAAAAATTAAAAACCACACCCTAGAAAACGCAACTCCAGAAGAGGCGTCTCTATGCAAGTACTGGCGCTGCAATTCCATCGGTGCCCTCGAAATTCGATTCCGAGCACCGGTTCAAAAGATAGAAAAACCCGCTCGTTCGTTCACTGAACGTACCCAAGTCAAAACTTCGGAAAATGATATTTGGCACACCGGGCCTCAGAATCACGTGCCGTCAGAAACTGCGTTCTTGTAAAATTTTAAAGAAAATTAATAAAAAAAATTCCTTGAAATTTATGGGTCTTTACAATATCTTTTTAATATATTGACATAATCAATGATTTCTCAAAACTATTTTCAATACCAAAAGTATAAAAAGGTAATATGGTATTTTTTATTTTAAAAACATTAAAGTTTGTTATGGAATCCAAATATCAAATAATACTAGTAGCGGCGGAAAAGACGTTGTCACCGTATACGTGAAAAACAAACATTCCTTTTGTCATATCGTAAAATGATTTACAAAAAATTAATTTTCAAAATAAATCAGTTAAATTAAAATAAAAAAGATATAATTATACGCCATATAAAATAAGGTCATCTATAGACTAAAATATTCCTTAATGAAAGGATATTGAGACAAAGTCCCTTATCTTGAGTTCGACTTTTTTCATTTATTATTTATATTACCGACTAATAAACATAACATATTTTATAATTGATTCAGAACCTTTTTAATGTTATTATTGATTATATATTATTTTTCATCATTTTAATAAAAATACAAAATTATTTATATTCATATCGGTCATTTTGTTGATATCTGGTACATCAGTCAAAATTAAACTTTTTTGTTGAAAATTATCCCTGTAGTCAAAAGTCCATCATCACCAGAATTTTATTAATGATTTATGTATTATATATATGAATTATATTTTTTATTTATATCCAGTATATATTTATTTTGAATTTTCCATAACATTTGTAGATAAAAAATGAAATGCACCGTTCATGGAGACGGTAAGACGTACGTACGCATTAACAGTACATTCATTTATTTTTCATATTTAAAGGAATGAAAACTCAATGATATATATGTATATTATAATTATAATATAATATAATATTTTATATATGTTACATTTGTTAATTAACTCCATCCATTATGCTTTTTTTGTATGGTATGAATGAGTCATATCACATTGAAGGGGAGGTAGTCCTCACATCCTCAACTGAAATTATCATATTTACAAATTATGGAAAGAATAAATGTTTATTGTAAATAAAAATTTCTAATTCATAGAGACAATATAAATATAATATATAAAATATAAAATTATTTTTCTCTCATAATGGCCACCACGATAGATGGTAGGAAAAAAATTCAACAATCGTCATTTTGTGAGGCAGTAATTTACCATGAAAAAAAACAATTTGTTCATATCCATTAGATGGAGGTGTCTGTAAGTGTATTTTTAATAAATTTAATAAAGAGATACTAATATATTGAAAAAAAATTTGTATGTAATGGAAGAATATGAAGAGTATATTAAGGGGATAAGTAAAATAACAGAAAGGGACTTGTGAGAAGACGTTACCTCTAAATCGGGTAACTTCCTTGGATTTGATTCAAAAGGATTTTTTGAATTTCATTATGACCAAGGTAAGGAATATTGGAGGAATTGATGGATTTTGGGATATTATTTGAGCATAATTTGGATGATACAAGGGTCATTAGATTTGTTAGTAAGTGGGTAGAGGTGGTGGCCTTCTATAAGAGAGAGGATGGTAACTTTTTGAAAGTCTTCAAATATTTTTTTAAATTGAATTTCGGTTTGAAATGGTACCAAACAAATTTATTTAAAATTTAATAATTCTTTTGTTATAAAACCTCTCAACCAATTGGTTTTATACAACTTTAGGTCAGAAACGTAACCTTATCTTGTAGCTTTAACCCTTAGTTAAAAACATTAACTCTTACCATGTCTTCTTGTATTTTCATAATATATAGTATTTATATTTACAAAAAAAATCAAAGAAAATCATAAGTATATCATTAATGATATTTTTTACATTATATAAGTCATTTTTCTATGTCTTATATTTTTAGGACTATTATATCATTTAATAAAATAGTATTTGTTTCAAAAAATAAATTTTGTCAATTTTGACACTATAAAGTAATTGATTATTTTAAGTCTTAAAACATATTATTTCCATGAAAAAATATATTAACTCAAATATAATAAGTCGATATCGTCCATAAATTTTTTTATGGCATAAAAATATTCAAATTACATTTATTTTAACATTTATAATTTAATTTATTTGAATTATTCATTAATGAAGCAATCATTGCAACCTCATTATGGAATAATTAAATTTATTTATATAGTTTATAAAAAATATAAATAAAATATCATGATTTAAGAAATCAATTTATATTTATAATTAATATTTATATTCTGTGATATCACTTATATAACCCCATATAAAATGTTTTTTATTAAAAGATACATGTTTTTGTTATATTTCTCGTTACTTTCAATTAATTCTTATAAAATTTCATTTTCACACCCATGTTGTAACCAAAAGTGATAGTTTCAGGCTATGGTTTCTCATTCTGTGAAATATATCATCAAATAGTTTTAGGAAATGTTTTACGGTGTTTTTATATTATTATAAAATTATTATTTACCCTTTTTTACGGGATTTTCCCTTTAGACATGGTAAATAAAAATAATTACTAATGGTAAAATTCATAATTTTCAAAATTAAAGGAAATTATTTCCATAATTTATACCTTTTGATTACAAATATGGAATACATTATTTAAAATTTGAAACATGGAATTTTTATAAATTAATTTAAAATTAATTCCCCTTGTGAAACCCAAAAAATGTGTTTTTATGATGTAAAAAAACCCAATGATTGACATGTGTTTATATCAAATTAAAATATGAAATTACATAAAATTACCATAATTTGATTAAATGGTAAAAACATAATCCATTTATACTTTAAAACTAATTAAAATAACAATATAACTGTATAAATATATTAGATGAAAATGTCGTTTTCATTTAAAATGCAGTATTTTTCACTCTTCAATAAAAAATGAACTTTATCAAGAAATTTCCAAAAAATTTAAACAAAGTAAATTTTAGTATTTTTATTCTATAGGAGAAATTAATTTTTTCATATATATATTATATAAGTGAGAAAAAATAAATTTAAAAAGGGTTCACCTAATAAGGCAATAAAACGACCTTTTAAAAATATTAGAGTATTTCATGCTTAAAATCAGATTTCACCTTTTTTAAAACTCTATAATTTATTGGTTAAATGATAATAAATTTAAAAAAAATATAATAATAATTTATTTTTTACTGTTCATTTCCACCCATACAATGTCTACACGTTAACTACCATTTAAAATATTTTTATTATTATCTTTTTATTATATATAACTCAATGTTGTGTGCAACGTAAGATTACAGAATACCCCTTTTTTGTGTGTTGAGTACGCTCTTGGAAAAAGCATCCCATTTAAATTAAAAACAATATCTTATTCATAAATATTAATATAAAATAAAAAGTTTTATTCTTTAAATACCCGAGTCATTACACATCACCAACTAGGCCATATGTAGTTAAGATGATGTTCTACATTGAGTAAATGTACATCTTGGATATTATGATCCCAAATTAAATTCACATAGATCTCATTCTATCATAAATAACATAAAATTTATCTATTTTTATTTTGAATTATAATATGAACTATAGTGTGTAAAAACTTTCATAAACTATTCTCTTGTTTTCTATGTAGATAAGGACAAAGGGAGTGAAAACGTGATGTCCCTATAATGAATTAAAAGATGATAGAAAAGGAATGTTTTCCATATTCTCATTTAATATTTATTGATCTATATCACTATCCTTCCATGTATAAGAAGATCAATATATTTGTAAAGGAATAATATGTTTAATGTTTGACATATGTCATGTAGGGCCATTGGAAGAGAAGTTTGAACTTGTAAAAGAACAAGGATAATATCAAGGTGTTTTTATAATCGAGTGTAGTATTTCTATATCAATAATTTGGGTACTATTTACTTCATGTGGTGATCATATTTATATCCTAGTATAGATACCATTTTTGTTTTATAAGGTTGCAAGAGGTGAGAGGGATCTATGGGATTCCAATGAAGTGAGGATGGATGCTCTAGCCATTGGAGACTACTATCTCACATTTCCAATTTTATTGATTTTGGATTTAAATTATTTTTATTATTTTACTCATTTAACAAATAAAATCATATCCATTTATCTTTTAGAAATGGATAGCTGTTTTTCAATAATCAAATAAGAGACACTACTTTTATAACGATAAGACTTATTTCTTCTAACATAGAAGAATATTGGTATTTATTTATTGAATTATAATAACCAAATATTGGAGATTTATAAAAATAAATTATTAATATGTAACACCCCAATATTTAATAGTAATTTATATTCTTTAAAGGAATTCAATAGCTTGTGCTACACACAACACCGTGTTCGAGAACACCAAGACTTACCAAACTAGCCGTACAAAAGCGGTTATGAATTGTATTAAGTGAATATTGGATTTCATATACTTCGTATAATTTTAAAATCCATATTATTTTTTCCTAGACATATTATGAGAACAAATTCAATTTTTTAGATAAAAAAATGTATTTATAAAAAAATACAATTTTAATATTTTTAATGGTGAACCCTTTTTAAATCCAATACATGAAACTTTTACATATTCAATTTTACAAAATAAAATTCTTCATTAGAATCGGGACATCAAAATTTAATCTTGATGAAATTTTTTTATTTTTCTAATAATAATCATTTTTTAGGAATAGTGAGAAATAATGTGTTTTAATTCAAAACATCGTTTTAATATAATTTATTTATATGGTTAAATTATCTTTTTAAATTGTTTTGAAGTGTAATTAAATTATATTTTTACCATTTAACCCAATGTTGGTTGTTGGAAGTAATTTCACATTAAAATTTATCATAAACATGTGTCAATCTTTTGGTAGTTAGTATTTCTTAAAAACACACTTTTTGTTTTGAAAACGGGATTTAATTTTAAATTAATTAATCCAACATATATGTTGTAAATTTGGTAAATTAAAAATAATTTTTGAATTCATAATATCAAATATAGATTAAGAATAATTTTGGTTATTTTTCTGAAAAACATCAAATTTTGATGATATAGTGACACCACTAAGTATTAGTTAAAAATATGATTTTTTCATTTAAATGAAAATTTTCCAATTTTGTGAATTTAATTTTAAGAATCTGACATACGTGGTTGTTATCAATATGTCAAATGTGGTTCAATAAAATAAAATAATTTTTGGTGAATAGAAACTTTTGACTTTTATTTACCACGGTTAAAGTTAAATAGGGC
The DNA here is from genome assembly GCA_963277665.1 of Viscum album. Taxonomy (NCBI): domain Eukaryota; kingdom Viridiplantae; phylum Streptophyta; class Magnoliopsida; order Santalales; family Viscaceae; genus Viscum; species Viscum album. Next base: position 70,663 of record CAUJRU010000729.1, on the reverse strand, counting down.
AATTCAAGGTTAAAAGAATATTCTAATAATACAAAATTACCTTAAAACTTTTCCTAACCTTATTGTAATAGTTATTGATTCCCATGGAAATATTTGGGTCGATATTGGGACCCCATAGATCCACTTAATAGTGATAATGACACTTTATATTAATTAATTTTAAGTAATGACAAAAACAACATATACATACATCATTTAGTAAATAATTATTAAATATTGTTATATAAGTTATCTCTTAGACTATGAATACTCAATAGAAATATAAAAATATTTCCTAAATCATGGTATTTGTTTTATAATTTTTAGACATTATAAAAATAAAATTATTTATGACACAATAATGATGTAGTGTTTATCTAATTAATGAATGATTTAAATAAATATGATTATAAAGATTAAATAAATATCCAAAACCGGTTAAAATCTTATTAGATGATTTTATTTCATCCATGAGTCATCTTATTATCGACTATAATAATATTTTAACCTTTATAAACAGAAAATCATTATACAATAAAATAATCTTGTCACAAATTCCTAAAGAGCCCCTCCCCCCCCTTATAAATAGCCCTCACCTATAACCCATTATTCAAACCTCTCAAGACACATAGATTGTCCAAACTCATCCAAAATAATCTCTAAATATCCCTCCCTTCCACATAGAATACTTACCTTAGGATTAAGGAACATTAAGAAATCCTTTTGGTTCAAACCAAATGGAGTTACCCAATGTTAATGTAACGTCTTTTCTAAAGATATCGTCTTTTATTTTTCATCTCCTAAACCCTATATATTTTTTAAAATTTCATTTAAAAAACCAGTATCCTCAATATAATAGATTGTTTTTATTTGAAGTATCCTAGCTACACTTACACACAGCTCCTTCTAATGGGAAAAAGAACATATTGTTTCTGTGGACGACGAACTACTGCCTCACAAAATGATGATTTCTCAACTATATCATACGATCTCTTATGGTGGAAATTATGATGGCACTGTATTTATATATTTAATATATTATTTTTATGTTTTCTCAGTGCTTCTGTAATTTACATTCACAAAAATACCTTTATGGTTTCTAATATCTGTGAACACGAAAATATCATTTGAGAATGTGTGGACTACTGCACCCTCATTGGGATATGATTTGTTCATCCAATCCATGGAACATATAAAGGATGGTGTTAATTAAATTATGTGAAACATATTTCATGTTATATTATATTATTATTTTAATATACAAATGTATCATTATGTATTCATTTCATTAAATATGAAATAGAAATGAAATTAGCGTTTATGTGTACGTACGCCTTACTGTCTCCATGAACGATGCATTTCATTTATTATCTCCAAATATCATGAACTAATTATAATTATATATATATAGTGGATATATAAGATAAATATGATATTTAACTCATGAATATGATACTGTAGATAATAGACTTTTGACCTCATGGAAAATTTGTAATTATAACAAGTTCATTTTTTGACTCAAGTACCCAATATCGACAAAACACCCATTATTATTTTAAATGATTAAATAATTTTTATAACATGTTTATAAGTTATATAAAAGGAATAAAAAACATTAAATAGGCTCTTATGAAAGTATAAATTAACTTTAGTTTATTATTCAGGAGATTAAAGAACAAACGAGTCATGTTGGACACGAGGTATGGAGTTTCTTATCTCACATTTAATTCCGTGAGATTTCCATTGTTCTCCCATTATTTATTGTATGTGGTGTATTTAGAAATGAAATTTGATATATATTATCATTATTACCATTATATTCCAGGTATTTTGTGATTCATTTGGTGGTTATTAACTTTTGGTCATATGACTCGATTGATTACAACGTGGTAAGGGGTTTTCATATCACTTCTTATTCCCAAGAGATTAATGCTATATTGCGACTATTTCCTTTTTTGTGGTGTATGTAATACCCATGATTTTATTATTTGTGTAATATACTTTAATTTATGGGTATTTAAATCTTCATTGGATGATAATTCTTTCATGGGGTTTATGTTTCGTAAGCTACCAAATTGGTAAGGAAATATCAAATTTCAATTTCTACTCATTGGTCTTTACACTTACTTCACATATTATATTACTCCAAGATCATGTGTATAATGACTATTTATTTACTCCTGTAGTAATTTACACTCCCATTTTTGTGGATATACTTTTTATACACATAATCACTCCATTGATAAATTCTCAAGTCATCAATACAAACCTGATAAGAGAAATTTTAACTCAATTTATAATCCTTGAGTAAAACATCCAAGTCATTGGTTTTTTTTAAATGAATATGTGTGAATGTCCTCTGAATGATTTAAAATTAATATGTTATAATACTGAGTGTATTTATATTTTTCACACATAATTATGTCATTGATATATCCTTAACCTAAGGATGCGGTCATTATAAAGGAATTCATCTCAACTTACATCCCATTGAGACTTATTTGCTGTTATGCACCAATTAACTTTTATTTGGTGTATATACAGTACTTTGACATGGTATATCATGAATCCCTTTTTTTATCATTATATTTTAATGTTTTTATTACCTCAATTATTTGTACTATAGAATCTCTCATTTTTTTAGGAACTCTAACTAAAATATCATTTTAAATGTTTTAGAATTTTATTCATCTAAACATTTCTCCTTAATTTTCATGTTTTAAATATTGTTTTAAGGTTTTATTTATATGGTAATTAATGTCTTAAAAATGTAATTATATTTCAAATTTTTAATGTTTTATGGGGCACATTCATTCCAAAATCTATTTTAAACATCTTCTTGATAAATAGTGATACTTTTAAATTATTTCATGAAAAAGAGATATTTCTCTCAAATATTTTTACTGATCAATTCATCTACGTCAAAATCCTTTACGAGATATTATTCTTAATCGAGGTTGATTTAATATTATACAAATATTTCATTCTATATTGAAGGTTTTGTGATATGTTTTACTATAGATGTGTTATTTTTATACCCTTCATAGTTTATGGGTAATGTATTGACATTATGTATGCTAGTTTTAATACAAATGTATATGTTATGTTTAATCCTTTTCATATAAACAATGCATCGGACTTAGTAAGTGACCGGAGGAGCCTGATCTAGTTCCTTGATGCATTGGTAGGTCTCAAGAGACAAACTAGTGTCTTGCCACAAGTCTTTGAAAAAAATTTATTTATTGTCTTGGCACAAGGCCTTGATTATGTGGTTATGATGTCTTGCATTATTCATTCCATATTTATGAAGGTGGCTATTAATATTTCATGTGATTATTCAACTAGATGAATATCCACGTGAATAAGTAAATAGAATTATTTGATTTTATCTTTTCCATATTATGCTGATGTTCATGCTTAAAAGGATTTTGTTTTAGTCTTATACATTTACTTAAATGTTTATGCTTATTTATGAATTTTTCATCTATATTATTATCATTACTGAGCATCTAAGCTCACCACTTTCTAAGTTTAATTTATCCTAGGATGCAAATAAGTAAATAACTATTAACCTATAGGAATAGGCTAAGGGATATAAGAGTGTTCAAAGGGGACATAATGTTTTTTTATTACATGATATAATGTAAAACTTATGTATGTATCTAGTACATCCAAGGCTACTAATAAAATTCGTCTTTCGATACATGATTCTTTATATCATTCCAATTTTATGCAATAATGCACCAATTTTGGGAAACTAGGGTTTGGGCATTACAATTGGAATTAGAGGAAGTTTAGTTCAAAACATAGAAGCTAGATTTAGAAAAATTCTGATTAAAAGAACTACACTAAGATATTAATTGAGTAATAGTATTGAAGAACATCCAAAATTTTTTGTAATGTAAATATAATGTATGTTTTCCAAGAAATACATACCTTTCGTGATATTATCAAGTAGAGGCGGCTCCTGCAATGATGTACATAAGAGTGAATAATCCGACAAGGAGATTCGGGATTGACTTGAGGTATCTTGGTACATGACAACGAGCCTTTCTGCACTCTTGGTTATAACACTCCCTGGAGATATGATTAAGATAATTCACTGTTTCTTTACAAACCAATATTATATATTTTCATATAATATGAGAATAATTAAACATGGTTAATCCTAAGGTGTATTAGATTGAAAATACGGTGTTATAATATTTTCTAAATTATTTTATGACTCACATTATGCTTTCTTGTGTTAGTCAATGACTGGATTCCTAGGATGTCATAGTAACATTAAACATGATGTACAAGGTGGGCACGATGGTGGATATGGGGAATGAAATAGAATTTTGATAGGAGTAAAAGATATCGTGTTCATGTAGAATAATTTTTCCAAAAATATGATCAACAACATATATATTAACCAACTCCCGGACTCATCAAAGAAGATAAAGGAGAAGAATGAGAAGAGCTCCAGCAATGGAGACCATGGAGAAAATAAAGCTCAATTTATATCATGCAAGAAATATGGAAGGATACACCAATAGATGTGTCTCAATGGAACAAAGAAATGATTTATATGTGGGAAATTAAGACATAAAGTAAATAATTCCCGATTAAAAATAAAGAGTATTATGGAAGAAAATAAAAATTATCCCAAGAATCCATTTACAGTCATTTTTCGTAAATGTAGGGGACCTGGGCATTACCTGAGTGAATGTACTTTTCTATAGGATAACATCTTTTTAAAGGAATAACCAATGGAGAATTAAATGGATGGAGAAATGTTTAATAATATTAGTTCTCTTTGTTCATTGGATTACTTTGGAATATTTTTCACTTGTATGTGCAACCCTGTAGTTTGTTATGTGAAAAATTCTATTTTAGGAAGAATTTTCTTTTCTATTGTTGATATAGATATAAATAACCATTTGGTTTTATTTGATCCTTGAATTTTAGGAAATTAAACGTTATTTAATTTCAGGATGAGAATGAGAGGTATGAGATAACATTTGTGATGATAAATGTTAAGTTTAAAAATATCATGTGTGAGTGGTTTTCGTGAAAAAGTGGAATAAAATTTAAACAAGTACCTAGATCAGAAATATCAGGGCACCATTGCATCAATATGGTGGGTTTAACCTAGATGTGACATAAGATTAGTCGGCATAGGCCCCTAGTAGGAATACCTGAAAATTGCATAACCTAAAATAAAATATTTAAATAAAATTATTTTATTTTTCAAATGTTAATAACTCACGAACGGAAAACACCGATTTTTAATCTGAGACCACCACTGAACTTGTGAGGGTACTCTTTACTTAGGTTGAAACTAACATTTTCTGGCGCAATCCACAAGTGAAAGTTAGTTTTTGGATGTAAATAACATAATTAAGTGATAATTATTTTATTGTAAAATATATAACATCTAAACGGTAACTCAGATTGAAAATCGGAGAGTAACATCGAACTCATTAAGGAGTGTTCTCCTTAGGCAGAGCCTGACCTTGACCGGTGTGAGTCGATAATGACTGTTAATAAGTTTTTGAACTTTTTTCTGGGTACGTTCAGTAAATTTCAGGGCAACATTTTCTAATGTTTGAACCGGTGCTCAGATTAATTATCTGAGGGCACCTTTGAATTTGCAGCCTCGGGATTTTCATAAGTGAGGTTACACTTCGACCACTGTAGGTCAGTAAAAAATGTTAAATTTTTGGACTTTTAAAAGAATAATAAAATAACTTAGTTTCTTTATTTCTATCGTTTATATTCTTCCAAACGATAAGCGGTAGTGGAATGAAAAATGACATGGAAAGCCATTAAATGTCTTGACTCCTCAAATCCTTTGTAAAAACGCCATTGAAATTCGGAAGCTTCCTATTAACTGAACCCTCGTTAATTCCACAGGCGTTACTCACCCTCCCCCACCAATTTATAGGGAGCTTGGGGAGAGGTATTTTCACAGCTTCACCAAGCGATGAAGTACAGATTAGGTGTCATGACGACAATCACATGGAGGACGGATCCCGTCCCAAGGGGCGGTGGCGAGTGACACTGAATCACGAAACGAAGGATGAGGTTTGAATGACAACGTTGGCATCTTATTGCGGTAAAGAAGAATGTCGACTCTCCCTCAATCATTGTCATTCTCCGATGATATTTAGGTTGGAGGTCTATTTTAAAATTTTTCTTTGAAAAATTAAATTCTCTTCTGCTTGCAATTAACTTAACACGGAGGGCACGGTCCAAAAAAACATGGAATGGATCCTCCGACACTTATTTCTTGATGTGAACCTTCAGGAAATAATTTCTAACTTGATGGAAACGCAATATAGTGGGTCATGATTTGATGACAGTAGTGAAAAAGAGATGTAGGAGCAAGCGACAAAAATAACGGACAATAGATCACATCCATTGACCCAGAGAAGAAACCATCAGCGCGCCTTGTCAGCAGCGGTCGACAGTGGCCGGAGGAGACCAGCTAAAACTGGTCGCGGGTGGTGGATGGAAGGGAGTGATGGTGTGCCATGGCTTCCATGGGCGGCCAGCCCAAGCCGGTCGTGTGGGACAAGTGAGGCACCCCCAAGCACCACCGGTGGAAGCGGTTGTGTTCAGCAGGCCATGGTAGGAGGGTGGGGCGTGGCCCATTCAACACAATGTTGTCGACACCCGGTTGGAAAATTGGACGACTTGTTAATTATTGCGGGGCAGCGCCACACCAGCTAGCGATGCCCCCACAAGCACGGGGCCAAAGGGATGAGACGGTTTGCCTCAGGTCGAACCAAGCTGGCATGGGATGGCCGAGTGTGCTAGACCTATAGACCTGTGGGCTAGACCTACCCAGCGGGCTGGACCTGCTAGCTGGCTGGGCCAGACTCGTACCCCAGCGGGCCAATGTGGGTTGGCTGAGCCCCACCAGGCGGGCCGGGACAACCGTGTTCTAGACTCGAAAACTAAACCGAGCCATCCCTGATGGTCCAGACACATTAAATTGGAAAAAACCATAGTGGGTTGGACTCAATTGAGGTCACATTGACCCCAAGACCCATTGCTTCGGGCCGGCTTGAGCGAGTCGGATCGGACCCAGACCCAACCTGTCCCTGAATAAAGAAACACACGTAACTGACGAACTAGGTGTTCGTTTGACACATTGTCAGTGGCGTTGTGGTCCCTTTTGGTAATTGATCCATTTAGCATATTCCACTAGGCCCGACTGAGGTAGGATGGACCAATTTTTGATCACCTATATTTCAAGGAATGGGGTGTAACTAACAGATCGAGCATCCGATTGATGTTTCATCTACAACGATGGAACCCCGAGGACTAGGTTGTCCATTTAGTTTAATGCACATGACTTTTGTGGAAGGTTGGAGTGTAGCTAGGTTGGATTAAACCCGAATCCAACCGGGCCCTCGAAAATAAAATTCTTGTAAGTCACAGACCGGGTATCTGATTGATGCATCATCTATCGTGGTAGAACCCTTACGACATGGAGGTCCTTTTGGGAGAATTATTCATTGAACTTTGAGGAAGTTGAGGAATGACCAGAGGCTTGAGGATCAGTTCTCCCATAATCAATCGTGATATGAGCGAGAATCTAGTGGTTGGCAATGATGCAGTGGTTGGAGACAGATCATATAGAGAATAGTTCCGAGAGATCCTATTGGGGTCATCATCGATCATGTGTGGGTAAGATACAGTGACGATCAGTGCTCAAAGATCCTGTGTGGGTCAGTGCATACTAATCCTATGTGGGTCGGATCCTACATGGGTAATCACTCAGTGGTCCTATGTGAGTCAGCAAAAATAAATCTAGTGTGGGTCAGATCATGGGTGGGTCACAATGGGGTTTAGCACCTATCGATGTCGAGTAGGGAAGATATTTTGTGGATCATTGTGATGGTTAGTACATATCGATCCTATTTGAATCAGAACATATATGGTTGCAAGCAGTTCCTCTTGACCGAATAAGATGATCTAGCATCGCGACTATTCATCTGAACTTCTATACTTCACTAATACATGGTGTGAGCAGAGTCATTTAATCTTCGTGGTGATACCTGTGTGGTAATCCTACCATCGTGGTGTTATCTTCATGGTGATACATGTTGGTTATGTTAACCTTCATGGTGTTGTCATCATGGTGATACTTGTGAAGAAATTTTCCCTTTGTGGTTTTATCTTTGTGGTGTTACCTGTGTAGTAATTTTACCTTCGTGATGTTAGCTTCATGGTGTTACCTTTTTCGCATTCTTACTTCATGTATGAGACGAGTATATATTGATAACATAAGTATATGTAGGGGAATATACCTAAGTAGAGTTGTTTAATTCTATGTGATTTGTGGTTGAGGTCTGCTTTGTGGTTTTTCCTTTGTGGAACTCAGGGAGAAAATTGTGGTATGGGGTCCCTACTAAGTATCGTTATACACACCCCTGCAGAGGCTCTGCTCTCACCTTGTTCTGTGTAACACCCCAGGTAAATAAAGAATATGTCATCTTTATATTTATCCATATTTGTGAATAAAATATTAATATTACTTTAAAGGGGATTCTATGCTCGATGGCGTACCCAACACGCAACAACGAGTTTTTTGGGAATCTTACGTTGCACACAAGTAATAAAATAATATTATTTTAAATGTTAGTTAACGAGTAGCCGTTGTACTGGCGGGAATGGATAGAAATAACTAAAATATGATTATATATGTTTTTAAATGTTTTTACATTTATCCAATAAAAGATAAAGGCTTAAAATACAGAAAGAATTCAATTTTAGGCGTATATGCCCTAGTTTTCACTAAAGGTTCACTTATCGCCTTTTGATGGAGAAATGTCATTAAATATAGTTTTGATCACTCTTATTCATTATTTTGGACCAAATAAAACTCTTATTAAGAATCAGGACATCAAATTTTACTTTGTGTACTTTTTTTGGTATTTTTTCGATAAAGTTCATTTTTTAATGAATAGTGTAAAATGTTGTGTTTTAATTCAAAACCTCTTTTTAATATAATTTATTTATATGATTAGATAATATTTTGAATTGGTTTTAAAGTGAAAATAGAAAATATTTTTACCATTAAATCCAATAGTGGTCATTGGAATTAATTTCACTTTGAAATCAGACTTAAACTAGTGTCAATCTTTTGATACTTATTGTTTTATAAAAACACGCTATTTGCTCTGACAGCGGGAATTAATTATTAAATTAATTAATGTGATTAATATGTTTTGAATTTTTTAAAACGGACTTCATTTTTGAATTCGGAATATCAAATATATCTTATGGTGAATTTTTGGTAATTTTCTGAAAAACATCAATTTTTTATGAATAGTGAAACCACTAAGTGGTACTTATAAAGACTGATTTTCCGTTTAAATGAAATTTTTCCATCATTGTGTTTTGAATTTCAAAAATCCGACATACATGGTTGTCATTAAGAAGTAAAATTTGGTTCAATGAGATTATAATAATTTTTTGGTGAATAGTAACTTATTAAGTTCTTAATCGCGATTAAGGGTAATTAGTGTAATTTAAGGTAAAAATGATATTATAAGAATGAGAAAACACCATGACACTTGTCCTACACCTATTGGGTGAGTCATGGCCGACCAATAAAAGCCATGGGCCAACTTGGGGACCCCATGGAGACACTTTGGTTGGGAAATGACATAAATAACTTTTTATTTAATGTTAAAATTAAATTGACACAAACATGAGTTGTTTTACTAAAACAATTTTTAAGTAGGGTTACACAGGTCACAATTTTGATTATAAATAGTCATTAGAAAGATAAAAAGATTTCCTACATCATATTATTTTTTTATAATTTTTATACATTAAATAAATTAAATTATTTATGACATAATAATGATGCAGCGATGACATCACTATTTGACGATTTAAATAAAATGGAAAGATAATGTAAAATATTTGGACTCCACATGTCCAAAACTTATTGGCTGGGTGGATTTCGAACCCTTATCACCTTATCCACGAATTATATCAATGTGGGACCTTTTAAAACCGAAACACATTTTCAAATAAAGTAATATTTCTTTACTTTCCAAAAGTGCCCCTCCTCTCCTCTTATAAAAGGCCCCCACCTCTACCTCATTTCACACACTCCTCAAGCCTTTGGCTCGGCCAACCCCTGCCCATTTACTCTATCCACATCCCTCTCCTCATCCTAGAGGATTCCCTTTGGGCAGAATCATTTCAAAGGAAGCCTTTAGGCTCAAATCAAAAGGAGTTACACTTTTAAAGGTAATTCATTCTCTCATGTTCATTTGTTTTATTTTGTTTCTCCAACCCCCTAAACTCTTTTAATTTACTTATTTTGTAACAACACCAGTATCTTAAATATACTAGGATGTTTTTATAAGATTTATTTGAGCTAAACTCTCACACAACTACATCAAATGGTTAAAGAACATACGGTTTCCGTGGATGGCGAAATTCTGCCTCCCGAAACGATGATTGTTCAATACTCATTTAACACCTTCAAAGGTGGCCATTATGATGTCACTATTTTTATATATGATATATAATATGTTTTTGTTTTCTTTAAGATTCTGTATTTTTCATTTTTGGCATACCTTCATGGTTTCCATTATGGGTAAACACGATATCTTCATTTAAGGAAGTGCGGACTACCGCCCCCTCAAAGTGATGTGATTCGTTAATGCCATATGTGGGACGTGTAAAGGATGAATTTAAAGTTATTATATATGATTTTATACTGGAATTATAATATACCTCTATATCATTATTATTTCTTTCCATTAAAGTATGAGATAGAAATGAAAGTAGCGTTCATGCGTACGTACGGCTTACCGTCTCCATGAACGGTGCATTTCATTTCTTATCCCCAAATGTAATGTCCTATTAAAAGTACATGTATATAATGGATATATATAATTAATGATATATCTAAATGATGAATATAATTCTGGAATTAAAATATACATACCTCTCATTTAGTTTTAATTCCATTAATATGACAAAAAAATGAAAGTAGCGTTCATGCATACGTACGGCTTACCGTCTCCATGAACGGTGCATTTCATTTCTTACCTGTAAATGATTATGTAATATTATAAATAAATGTATATGCTGGATATATATGATACATATTATATCCAAATCAGGAATTTCATTCTGGATATAAAGAACCTTTGACCACACGAACAACATGTAATTGTAAGAAGTCCACTTTCGACTTAAGAACCAAATATCGACAAAACAAACATGATTAACTTAAATGATTAAATAATTTTTATAACATGGTAATAAGTGATATAAAAGGAATAATGAACTTTAAAAAGGTTCTTAAGGAAGTATAAATTAACTCAAGTTTATTATTCAGGAGATTAAAGAACGATCGAGTCAAGTCGGACCCGAGGTAAGGGATCCTACTCCTCTCTTTCTTTTTAAGTACACACTTTTATGTTATTCCTTTTAAATCTCATATTTCTTGTTATTGGGATGATATTTTATATTACACTTACTGTAATTTTTATGTTCATGTGATGAGAGACCCTATTCTCTCTCATCAATCCATTTTGGAAGTTTTGAGTGGCGCCGTTAGGCTGTCGAACTTTCGTAAGAGATCTAACCTCTCTCTTTCTTTTTAAGTACTCTCCTTTATGTCACTTCTTTTAAGCTCCTCTTTGTAATGTTGGGGGATGTTATTTTATATTCCTCTTTCTGTAAATTTTATTGTAATGTGATGAGATACCCTATTTGATCTTATCAATCCATATTCGGAAGTTTTATGTGGCGCCGTTAGGCTGCCGAGTTTTCGTAAGAGATTTTTCATCTCACTTTTATTCCCGTGAGATTTATGCTACATTTGCCACAATTTCCGTTGAGTGGTTTATGTACTGCCCACTATTACAATCCTATTGTAATATAATTCCATTTATGGGTATTTACATATTCATTGTATGACACTTCTTCAATGGGGTGTACTTTTCAAAAGTTACCCAAGTCGGTAAGGGATCCTTTCACCCTCTTTTTTTTAAAAGACTTCTTTTGTTGGGTCTTTTAATTTACATATTTTTATGTTGGGATATGTTCTCATATATCCTTATTGATGTAAATTTTATGTCCAAGTGATGAGATACCCTTTTTTTATCTCTCATCAACTCATTTTGACGTGACGCAGTTAGGCTGTCAATGGAACTTCTTAACCCAATTTTGATTTCTTTGGGTTCAACATGTTGTTATTGAATATGTAATCCTTTGAATATGTGTGAATGACCTTTGATTATTTTACACTTAATATCCACTTATATTTGGCGTATTCATTTGTCACACATAATTATGTAATTGATTTATCCTTAAACCAAGGATACCGTCTTTGTAAGGGACTTCGTCTCAATCTCCTTTCATTGAGGCATATTTCGTTTTATACACAACTTTCTTTTATACGGTGTATAAACCCCTTTGAATTTTACTTTTATACAAAAGGAATCTTTTTCTATGAAGCGTTTTACAAAACGACAAAAAGGAATGTTTCTTTTAACGTATGCGGTGACAACGACCTTTTCTGCCGCCGCGAGTATTATTTGGTCTTTGGCTTCCTCAACAAGCCGTAATGTTTTTAGAATAAAATAAATACCATATACTCTTTTATGTATTTTGGTATTGAAAATGGTTTTGAAAAAAGTATTCTATTATTTCAATATATTTATGATATATAGTGATTGAAATGTGGAAATTTTATCATTCCTTTATATTGGTTTTATGTTTTATGATTTTATATTGGTACTTGGACATTTTAACGGGTGGTTACATTATAAACCATATGACGGGTGGTGCTGTGAATACCAGGATTGGTGGTTACGTTATAACCTCCAATGCATTGGGTATGGAAGTCGGCCGTATGGCTATTCCATTAAGTATGTATGGAAATTGGCCGTATGGCTATTCCATTAAGTGATATGTGTGGAAGTCGACCGTATGGTTATTCCACTTAAGTATGTTTGTGTCCCAAGTTACCTTTATATATGTTATGTGTTCTTTATATGGGTTTTATGGTAATCCTTTGGTTACAAAAAGGTAAGTAATGATACTTTTTTCAGTGAAAAGTTTTTACTACTTCATGAAGGTGGAAAGTATTACATTGATAAAGTATTCATGGTTTACTTGTTGTTTTGAAAAATTAACGGTTTTCATTCTTTGTGTATCCCTTACTGAGCTTCTTATGCTCATCCCAAGTTTTTTGAAATGTTTTTCACAGGACATAGCATGGAATACGGTCAAGTATGGGATCAAGGGAAAGTCATGCTACCTAAAACATGGAACTATAAATGTTTCTTTTAAAGAGTTTTTATTTTATGGAAATTTAGTAGAAGAGACTAACTTGTAATCTTTTGAGATGTAATAGTTATGTCCTAATTTTCTAAAACTCTAAACCTGAAAAGATCCTCAATGTGAATTATTCATTTAATTCAATTTTAAGTAAGGTTTAAGGCTGGGGCCTTATAGATGGTATCAAAGGTCGGTTTAGATAACTTTAGAGGTTAGGGTATTCTTTAAGCATAAGTGAGATTACCATAATGGTTAGGATTTCAGAAAGAGTCCTAGTTTTAGATAAACTGAATGAGTAAGTGTATCTTAGTGTTTACATTCCTCATTAGTACATGATGGTTTTGTTGATATACTCACACTGACATTTCTATTTTTAGTGAATGGATGGATCTAGCAGGCACCAAAGAGACAACAGGTTTGAAGGAAACTGTGGTGGTTCTCTGATTAAGATACTAGATAAAATGGAGGATTCAATGAGGAAACTCGTGGTTGTTCTAAACCAAATATCAAGGAGTCATGATCAAGCACTTCAACCTTGGTGAGTTCTCTAATGCATCTTGTACGAGATGGCCAACTCGATGTGGAAATTCAGGTAATAATTATTAAGGTAACCATTAGGGTTTATATGATACTTAATTTTTAGGTAATTATGGGTTACTCTATGATATGATGGAAAATGAAAGGAATGAGATAAACTTGGGGTTAAAATATGTTATGATTATTCTTGAATATTTTATCTCATTTTGGGGAATGTTTTAAGAATTATATAGTTTTGGAAAAAGGACAACACGCAGACCGTGTGACAACCCGTCGCGTCGGACAAAGCTGCGGGAATTGAACCCACAACAAAAGTGTGACTGGTATTTATCGCCTACCACTGGACTACGTGAAGTCCCTGGTTAGTTTGACTGATTCTTTCTGGTTACATGATTTTATGAATTAAGAGTTAGATGATTTTGATATCCAAGGATTAGAATGAACATTTATTTTCAAGGATTAGAATGAACATTTATTTTCAAATCCATTATCATTTGTGTGATCATCCATATGTGAACCCCTTGAACAAATTAATGTTCCATCATCCAATATAACACCCCTTAGAAATAAATATATCACCCCATGATCATTCCCAAAAACCACCATATACCATACAACCAAACAAATCAACTTCCAAAAAAGTACTAAAAGATAAATAAGTAAGTACACTTTTACCTAAGGCTCAATTTTACAAGGAAAACCAAATCACCAAATCTAATTCTTGGATAAACACATCCCAAAACATAATTTCATTTTTAAAGGTTGAATGGAATTTTATCAATCACTATGAATGAATTTACATATGAGTATAATACAAGAGAACCCTTTCAGAACCATTTTCATCAAATCATCACCATGGAAATACCATAATGATCTATAATAAAAAATAATATGAAATAATAACACATTTATAAAATATTTTGTTAATATCAAGCATCAAATGGAATGTTACGGAAATGGAATGGATGGAAAAACCTAAATCAATGATGTGTGAATGTAACAAATCTAAAATGGAAGGAAGAACACTGAATAAGAAGAAATAAAAACACACTAACATCAAGATAACACAATATACACAACAACCCAATCATATAAGGTTCACCCAAAAGAAAAAACGTCCATATGAAATCATGGAACCAAGGGAACAATAGAAGAATGGGAGATACTTTACTACTAACAAAATGAATCTCTCCCTATAATATTGGATGTATAACTCTGGTGGGAGGAGATTCAAATGATATGATATTGGCAGGCCCAATCATGTCTATTGGGTGAACAAGGGGGAGTAAAACAAAACTTGTTTTAAAAAAGGGAGGTGAAAAAGAGGAAATTTAACATTTTAATGACATTGTAATGTCACATGGTTTAGCCACACAATTTGAAAATCCATGTGCCTATTGTGTGTACTGTACTAGAGAATATGGAAACCCCACATGGTTTGCACCCAATGGCTCTATCAAATTGTATAACATACCTGAAGACTTTTTGTATGGTTTTTCCTATCTATATTCAAGTAGTGTACCATGTCCCAGACACCAGAAATGAGAAGCACAAATTCTCTTTTTCCTTGAATGGTTTGGACCAAATTATGATCAAACAGATCCAAGATAACTATTAAAGGTGAAACAAACTAGAAACACCCTTATCCTTCAATGGACACATGGCTATCCATGAACCCATTCATACAAAGAACATGTCGGCAAAAAGCCACTATACAACTCTAAAACTCAAAAATTTAGACCGAGAAATAAACTCAAACCTTGACAAAATGAACCAAATACAATAAATGAATTAAATAAAATAAAAACCATTTTTGGGGTGTGACATTTATGTACACCACAAACTCTTTACACCCCAACAAAGTCACCTAGTCAATGATAAGTATAACAAAAATTAAAAATAGAATAAAGTGAGTTGGAACCTTGAACATTTGTGTGACCTTTTAGCTCCACATAGTCACACCCAACCTTCTCTAGAGGAAAAACCATCTTTAAGAACCATGGGATAAAATGATGGGTAATTTCCAAGGATTATCTTTTTCTTATTTCCAATCTATTGAGATAGATATTCTTGGTCGTAGGGAAATGATATCCATCCATACAATTATGGTATCAAAGAAGATTTATCCTCCTCCTTACGACCAAGAATATCTATCTCAACAGATTGGAAATAAGAAAAAGATCATCCTTGAAGAAATTCCATTCATCAATGCGAGGTAGGGGATACGTGTTCTTTATTATTATAGCATTGATCTCCCTGTAGTCAACACACAACCTCATAGATCCATCTTTCTTCTTAAAAAAAGGACAGGGCTCCCCATGGAGAAACACTAGGGAGAATAAATCCCTTATTACTCAATTCCTCTAGTTGTTTCTTTAGTTCAACTAATTCCATGGTGGCCATTCTATAAGGGGTCTTCGATATAGGCCTTGATCCAGGAATTAAATCAATGGAAAACTCAACTTCTCATTCTGGTGGATGTCCAAGTAAATCTTCCGAAAACACATCTTCATATTCATTCACAATAGGTACATCCTCTATTTGAACATTAGTTTCCATGCCCTTAGTCATTTTATTCTCTTCCTCCCCAATAATTGAATTTAGTTGAGGTACTGGGGGTGGATCTAAATAAGAATTCGGTGGTGACGATTCTGCTCTAAAAATAAGGTGTTCTTTATCATCATCATCAAAAATCGTATCCTCCTTCTTCTTACAATAAATCTTTGCATCATAGTCTGAAAGCCAATCCATACTGAGGATTATATCAAACTAAATCATATGTATGACAATGAGATCAGCGAATAAAGAACATTTATGTGCTCTAATGGGGACTGATTCACAAAACATTGTTGCAATGATACTTCCCATAGGGGTTTTGACTGAAAATTTTCTTGGTAAATGAAATTGGAAATATCTAATTTTCATAGTAAACTGGGAAGATATAAAACAATGTGATGATCCAGAATCAAATAATGCATTTGCTAAACTTGAGGAAACCATTAAATTACCTGCCACCACATCTTTCGGAGCTTCAACCTCAGCAGTAGTGATAGCATAAGCTTGGCCTTGATCCCTTGGCATCTTCTGAGGTAAGTTCCCCTGACGCTTAGGACATTCATTTGTATAATGTCCCATCTCTCTACAATTATAGCATTCCACATTGACAACATATTTCTTTCCCTTGAAATCATGATCTTGGTGGCCTTTTTCACCACACTTGTAACAGAATCCCAATCCATTCAAGCAAGTACCATAGTGTTTCTTCCCACATTTACTGCAGGACTGATATTCAACTCTACCCTTCTTCCCCTTATTTCCATTTCCAGATTGATCAGAAGATCTCTTCTTTTCTGGCTTTTTTTTAAAGTCATACAACTTAGAGAATTCATTTTCTGTCTTGATATCACACAAGACAATATCATCATACGACGAGAAGTCTTGTGAGACTAATGCTCGACGGAGAAATGGTTTTCACCCTACAAAGAAACGATCAATCTAACTTCATGGGTTACATTTATAATCTGTAGAATGACTTGCTAACCTTGTAAAGTTAGCCTCATACGTTGCGACATTCTCATCCTCCTTCTCCCTCAAACTCAGAAATTTCATTTCAATATCTGCTCGATGGTCATGTGGAAAGTATTTTTCTAAGAAAATTTCCTTAAACTCCCTCCATTCTATACTAGATACTTCTTCATCTTCCATTGTGTTTTGAATCAGCGACCACCATTGATCGGCATCTCTAGTGAGGCGGTAGACTGCCATGACAACCTTCTCCCTTTTGCTACTCCCCAAGGTGTGGAATATTTTCTCTAAGGACTTTATAAATTGCTCACCTACTAATGGATTTGTAACCCAATTAACTGATGGTGGTTTTTGCCTCATGAATCGGTCTAACATTGATCCTACGCGTTGCAGATCAGGGTGCTCCATACGAGTAAGGATATTATTCATAACCTGAGTGAGTTGTCCCAATATGGTAATAAGTTGATCAACACAAGTTGTATCTCCAGCTCCACAATAATTATCTTGGGCAGGAGGAAAATCCCTACACGGAGTGTGTGCGTTGATAAGGTTTCCATTCCTTCCACTAGGCGTCGTTTCTAAACAATGGAATAAACTAGATTAGTTTATGAATCAAAATACATAATTCCATACTTGTAAAACACTTAACATAAATTGAACTATTTATGGATATAATCCATAATCATAAAAATGTTTTCTTTGAGGAAGTTTGTACTCATAATCCCTTCATAATGGTTTGTAATGAAAATAATAATTATCATAAACATATCCCCCGGGAGTGTCGAAGCCATGAGTGCATCAAGGCTCGTTGTCGTGCACAAGTTCCCATTCGAGTCTAGCTCAAAGCGGTGTTTTCGGGTTTTACCCCTAGGTACATCTATGCCATATCCGCCTCTACATGCTCGTATCTAGACAGGGATGTATTGCTCGGAAAACTCACAAAATCTATATAATACCAAAATCTTAGAAAGTTCTTCTATACTAATCCTCAAAGTCTATCTTCAGGTTATGTGCTCTAATCAGAGTTTATCTAAATCTAGCATCCAAGGTTAGTACTAAACTGCCTCTGATACCAACTGTAACACCCCGACCCCAGTTACATAGAGTCGCTGCGTTATGTGTAACATTGGCATGATCACAAAAGATCATGTCTCGAAAGACTGATTAGTTTAGTAGCCTTGGAAAAACTAGATACATTCATAAATGTTACATTAAATCATAAAGTGAAAAACTACAATAACAAAGTCTCCATAGTCCACACTCATATCCTCTTTTAACTATCCCTACAGGTCATTCATAAAATACTTCTTCACATCCTGGAAAATATTAAAACATTGAAAGGGGGTGAGATCAGATGCTCAGTAAGGATAACAATATTGCGAAAGCTTTCATAAATAAACATTAACATTTAAGGCAATGTATAACTAAAACAAAAGCCTTTTTAAACTTGAACTTCAGAATAATATGGAAAAAATAAAATTAAATAATGCCATTTAGTTACTCATATGGATATTCTAATAGTCGAATAATCAAATGCAATTTCAATAACCACTTTCATAATGATGGAATGCATAATGCCAGACTATCATAACCACGCAGCCAAGGCCTCATGCCAAGACTACAAATAAGATTTTTTCAAGGCCTCATGCCAAGACACTAGTTTGTCTCATGGGACCTACTAATGCATCGAGGAGCTATAGCGGGCTCCAACCGTCTCTTATTAAGTCCAATTCATTCCTCATATGAACAGTTTAAACATATCATAAACCATAAAATAATCGTATCACATAAAACATGTATAAAGGAAACATAACATTTCCACATTTCAATCTCAAGATATCAATACAACACATTGATATAATAAAAACATTTTCAAAACCATTTTCAATAACAAAATAAAATAAAATTAAATCTTTGTAATTAATTTTCATTAAAAAAATGATATGGATTGTAGAGGAAGCCGAAACTCAAATAATGGTCACGGTGGCGGAGAAGTAGTTGTCGCTGCATACGTACAACAAGTAAAACATTCCTTTTTTTTAGTTTAGTAAAACGATTCGTATAAAAAGATTCCTTTTGAATAAATGTAAACGTCAAAGGGGTTTATACATCGTATAAAAGAAATTTGTGTATAAAACAAAATATGCCTAAATGAATGGAGATTGAGACAAAGTACCTTACAAAGACCATTATTTAAATAAAATAGATCTATTATGTGTATTCACTATAAGAACACATAATGAAATTACAAATACAATATAGGATATAATAATATCATGACATAATTTGAATGTAGGAGATTAACCCAAAGAATGGAAATTGGGTTATGAAATTCCATTACCTCATGTCTGACTTGACTCGACCGTTCTTTAACCTCCTGAATAATAAACTAGAGTTAATTTATAATTTCTTAAGAACCTTTTTCAAGTTTATTATTCCTTTTATATCACTTATTACCATGTTATGAACATTATGTAATTATTTATGTTAATAACGGTCGTTTCATCGATCTATGGTACTTGAGTCAAAAATAGACTTCTTAAAATTACAATTTGTTCATGTGGTAAAATATCCATTATATCCATAATTATACTAATTATTGAGATATCATATACATCATATATATCTAGTATATACATTCATTTATAATATTAGATAACATTTAGAGGTAAGAAATGAAATGCACCGTTCATGGAGACGGTAAGTCGTACGTACGCATGAACGCTACTTTCAATTCTATTTCTTATTTAATGGAATGAAGTTAGAATTATATAAAGATATAATATAATTACAATATAATATAATGTATAATACCACTTACTCCATCCTTTATACAACCCACATATGGCATTAACGATTCAAATCACTTTGAGGGGGCGGTAGTCCGCACTTCCTAAAATGAAAATATCGTGTTTACCCATAATGGAAACCCTAAAGGAATTCCATAAATGAAAAATACAGAAGTTTAAGGAAAACATAAAAATATTATATATCATATATAAATATAGTGAAATCTTAATGGCCACCTTTTAAGGTGTTATATGAGTGTTGAACAATCATCGTTTCGTGAGGCAGAAATTTTCCATCCACAGAAAGAGTATGTTATTTAACCATTAGATGTAGGTGTGTGTAATTGTAGCTCTAATACTTCATATAAAAACATCCTAGTATATTAAAGATACAGGTTTTGATACAAAAGAAATGAATAAAAATATTTTAAGGGGTTGGAGAAGCGAAATAATACAAAATAACATAAGAGAAGACATTACTTTAAAATCGGGTTACTCTTTTTTTATTTGATCCAAAGGCTTATTTGGGAAGAATTATGCCCTAAGTGAGGCTTATAGGAGTAAGAGAGGGAATTTGAGAGAGTATTTGGGTAGTGTTTGGCCGAGCCAAAAGGCTTTGAAGGTGTCAGTATGGTGGTAGTGGTGGGGGCCTTTTATAAGGGGATAAGAGGGGCACTCTTGGAATGTAATGAAATGTTACTTTATTATATAATGAGTTTCGGATTTAAAAGGTCCCAAACTTTTATATTTCTAGGATAAGGTGATAAGGGTTCTAAATCTACCCAGAAAATAGGTTTTTGACAACTTTAAGTCGTATATTTTACATTATCATTTCATTTTATTTAAATCGTTAATTAATGAGATAATCGCCGCATCATCATGGTGTCATAAATAATTTAATTTATTTAATGTCTAAAAATTATAGAAAAATATCATGATGTAGGAAATCTTTGTATATTTCTAATGAATATTTATATTAAAAAATATGACTTGTATAACCCCATATAAAAATTGTTTTAGTTAAAAAACTCATGTTTGTTACATTTTTATTTTAACATTAAATAAAAAGTTTTTAATGTCATTTTCCGACCAAATTGGCTCCATGGGGTCCCCAAGTTGACCCATGGATTTTCTTGGTCAGCCATGACTCATCCAATAGGGGTAGGACAAGCGTAAAGGTCATTTCATATTATTATAACATTATCTTTACCTTAAATTACACTAATTACCTTTAATCGCGATTAATTAATGTTAAAAGTTACTATTCACCAAAAATTATTTTAATCCCATTGAACCAAAATTCACCTCTTAATGAAAACCATGTATGTTGGATTTTTGAAAATCAAATCACAGAAGTGGTAATGTTTCATTTAAACGAAAAAGCAGTTTTTTAACTACCACTTCGAGGTTTCACTATTCATCAGAAATTAATGTTTTTCAGAACAATCCCAAAATTTCACCCTAAGCTATAATTGAAATTCTGAATTAAAAAATGATGTATATTTTACAAAATTCCAAACATATAAGTTTCATTAATTAATTTTATAACTAATTCTCGTTGTCACAACAAATCGCGTGTTTTTAAGAAACAATATATATCAAAATATTGACAATTGTTTATGTCCAATTTCAAAGTGAAATTAATTATAATGAACACCATTGGATAAAATGTGAAAAATATATTCTAATTATACGTTAAAACCACTCAATAGTATAATTTATCACTATAAATTATTTTTATTAAAAAAGTTGTTTTTAAGTATTTTTCACTATTCATAAAAAATTGGAAGTTCTCCAAAAAATACAAAAAATTCAACTTAGGATAATTTCGATATTCCGAATACAAAAACGAAGTCCATTTTGAAAGATAAAATTTATAAAATTTCAAAAATTATGTATTACTATTCATAACGGCTACTTTGATTGGTTATGGTGTGTGTTAGAACTCGAAGTTGCGTAAAACACATACTGCTATATTTTTCAAAGAGAAGTGTACTGTGGAAGCTTGGGGTGATACATTAGTACCATAAAAATTATAATAATACATCATAATAAATAATAACATGTTTATAAACAATTTAAGAAAGTTATTGAATAAAATATAATGTGTTTGAAAGAAAATGGATGGAAGCACCTACCTCTATTATGTATGGATGCAACGAAAATCCAAGAGAAAGAAGAGTGAGGCTCATGAATAAATCCAAAAACCATACCATCAAGAGAATTAAATATACAAATCAACCATATGTTATAGGGTATGACCAAGAGATAACAGATCCATGGGAAAATAATTATCCTAGGGAGGAAGTGACGAAGAATTAATAAAATGACTAAAAACAAAATGAAACATACCTGATAAGCTGGGAGAGACAACCAATGAGGGTGGAGAGACAAAGGAGAAAATAATGGAATTCCATATGATTCATATAGTTTGAAAATGGGGAAGATTACTAAAAATTGGATAATAATTGGGAGGGGAAAGTAGAAAATATAATTTTTAATAACCATGGAAAGTAGCACAGTTTAGCCACACAGTTTAAAAAAGCTTGCACAACATACTAGGTAAGTGGGACACCCTGTATGGATTTGAGGCATGTTATGGGAAACCATGTTTCATAAATGTGATTTAGATCGGTCAAATTATAGATCCTACTCATACACTTTCTTCATAGTCTCTCATAACCCTACCCAAGCCATGTATGATCTCCAAAACACCGAAAAGGATCCACAAGGATTATACTAGGCCTCACATAGATTGGCCCAAACTATACACACATTATTCTAGGAAAACCATGCAATAAAAAATAACTAGAATCTCCCTCACCCTTCATAGGTCGCATGGTAAACCCCTAAACCATGTACATTAGTCATGCCAATTCCAAAAATCCACTCTAGAACTCCCAGTCTCAAAAAAATGGGAGGTTAACCCAAACCTCATCCAAAAGAAAATTTGATATAGAGAGAATAACATAATGAAACCCCATTATCTGGATGTGACTTATTATTTTATGTAGGAAAATGTGGCGTTGTTTTGAAAGTATACATATCTTACATTTTTTAGAATACCCATTCATTTACGAATAAGGAATGTAATATCTCAAAAAAGTATACACAATGTGGTAAAATAATAGAGACAGGATAAGGATAGGTCAATAATTCCATCATTGACAAATTTAATGACTATTTTTAGTGATATTTTTAGTGAATTTCCAATTAATTTCTCCATTTCACATTATTTTACCATTACTGTTGTAAAACAATTATTTAATTGGGAACATATATTTGGGCCTAAAAATGAAATTGGACATATTAACTAATTTTTTATTATTTTAAATTTTAAATAATTATAAATATATTCAATTTCTAAATGAGGGAAAAAATATTTTTAATATATAAACACAAAATAAAAAATAATACAGTTTTAGAAAAATTATTTTTAAGACTATAATGAATTTATTATTACTCAATGAAAGTTATTTATTTTTATATGAATGTTATTATTTTTTTATATAATATTAATAGATTCCATTACAGTCATTCCATGGTTGTGATTAGTTTATTTAATCATGAAATTATATATATATAACACATTAAAAGTGTTATTTGAAAAAAATATGTTTAATATTAAATGAGTTAAATTTTTATTTCTGAAAAACTAATAATATTTCCATGATTTATAATAAACTTATATATTTAAATTTATTAAATATAATTAAATTTAATTGTCAGAATAATAGAAACATATCTTTTAATGAATAATTTAGTGTATAATAAAATAATTGTTTTATATAAATCATATTTCACAGGCCATTAATAATTTATTAGTATTCCTTATAGTTCTCTCGTTATTTCATCATTTTATTTATTCACATTAGTAATCATGTAATTTTATCAACATATTTTATTAAATTCATCATACAAAATTAATATTATCAAAAAATACATATTTTATTAGAACAATTAATTTAAAATAAAATATATTTTAAAAATTGAATTATTTTAATTTTATTCCATTAAAAATTAGTTATTCTACTTAAAATATATTATTTCTAATTTAAATAGAAATTTATTAACATTTAAAATAAATTTTTATATATTAAATATATACTTATAATTCCAAATTGGTAATATGATTACTAGTATTATTCCATATGATGATATACCCTTCAATATTGTTCATATAATGACAATATTACATCTATTAAATCCAATAAAATCATTCCATTATGAATTCACAAAAAATACTTCTAATTATTATATTTAATATTTTTATTTTAGAATATTATTTTCCCATTAATTATATTAGTTTTCTTGTTGAGTTTATTTAATTAATAATGACCCTCAAGGATGATGGTAATCTAGGATATTTATTTATTATAAAGTAATTATTAGTTTATAGTTTTTTTCACCATTAAATATATTCACTTTTGAAGGATATAATAATCAATAGTCTACAATGTTAAATGGTATTAAATACATGTCATCATGTACTTTTGTGTAATTTAAAATTATGATTCTATAATACTTTTTATTTTTTATTAATGTCATATATGATATTTTTAAAGAAACTATTTATTATAATGAATAAATAAATTATATTTTCGATGTAAAATGTATACTTAATTCTTGAATGTTAGATTTTTAGTAAAATAATTAATTTTTACATGATTAGGTTGGTAATAAAAAAAGTAAAAAAGATTTAATAATTAGATTCAGTGTCAATGGGGATAAAAATGATTAGGTTTATCATTTTTACATAATCTGTAGATGAATAGTTAAAACTAAATAGGGATAAAATATAATATCTATATTAAGAGATAATAATGATGGAAAGTAGGTTCTTCATGATTAATTTAATATATTAAATAACTATTTAAATGTATACTTTTGAAATAAGTTTCGTCAGCTTGTTTATCAAAAAAAATTATTAACTCATATAATCTTAGAGTAAATAAACGTGTTATTAGTATGTTTTTGTTTATTACAAATGTTGGATTGAATTAACTTTTTAAATTAATTATTAATCCCAATGTATTTAAATTTCTCATAGTGAATTTATTATAAAAACCCCAAATAATAATATTGTACTAATTAAAATTCTTCTTTTATAATTTGGATCGTGTTTGTTGGAAGCATTATAAAGGATATGAATCCTTTAATGTTTAAATAACTATAATGAATTTATTAAAATAATATTTATGTGATTAAGGTCAAAAATATTATATTCAGAAACCACAACATGTAATATTTCATGATATTTTCAATTTTCCTTTTCTGTGATTCATTTTGATATTTATGATTATTTTTCATTCATTAAAAATATTATAATGGTTTTATTTGGAATAGAGAATATAATTATGAAATTTTAATTATAATTTAATCTATTATAGGGGTATTCTATTCCAAATTAAAAAATAAAAACAATGGTGTATTGTGTGACTATGAAGTGTTGGAATGTTGGTAATATATTAAAATTTTCAATTATGAATCAAACGTCATATTTGGTGTGGTATATTAATTATTTCAAGAAAAACATTTGTATAATTCCCTTTTAAAGAGATAAATTCTATTTCATTCCACACAATTCATGTTTGAGTGAATGAAATTTCAAATAATATACTCTATGGTTGTATAGTCAGACAATACAATTTTCAAAATTTTTTGAACATAAAGATGAAATTCAAACAATAAATACTTTATATGATTGAAATATTATTTTTCAAATGCTATTTGGGTGAATAAATGATGATTATGTTTTTTTCACCTTGGGTTCATGTTGTATGACATTATTTTTAGAGTTTAAAATGAACAAAAATACACAATTTATTGGTGATGGTGGAAGTGATTTGAAATGTATTAATTTAATATTAAATTTTACTTCATATATGTTACTAATAAGAAAACATGGAGAATGATAATTAGTTTCTTGAATCTATTTTAGGACGTATATTTTTGTTATTTGAGGAATTATTAATATAATGGACAAGTGATGGAGATATCAAAATATTAGATAAACTAAATTTGGTATATAGCTAATTATATAAATTCACTATAATGATATTTTTATGCTTAATGATTTAATTATAGAGAGGGGTGAGATATATATATATATATTCGAGATTTTATCATTGAAAAAAAATCTTATTGGTCGATGATCACTGAAAGGGGTGAATGTTTCGTACTATTTTAATATCAATTTTGTTGTTTTCAAAGGATAAAATTACCCAGTTAAATGATCACATAAAATATTATTTCATTATTATATTATCGATGGAACATATTATAATAATAATGAACTGGTATTTTATTTTTATGATTTAGTGTGATATGGATGTAAACCTTTAGAGAAATGTAGTTTCTTTCAAAATCTTATCATAAAATGTTATTCTTGGGATTTGAGATAGTTGGTGAGTTGGTTTATCTTTCTCTCCAAAATAAAGTGTACATTTTATGTTGACTAAGTAAATTCACTCAATTCTTCTTGATAATTTATTATAACATTAAAAATAATAAATTGAAATATCCATATATTATATATAATTTCACAGGAATGATCTAAAGGGTAAAATGATAAAAATTGAATAAATACACAAACACTAATTTACCCCAATACTATTTGGAGTATCTTACTTGTGGTACTAATATCTCAACGATAAATGTATAAACTTTTTTACACATACTTATTATATATATAACACAATTACTCGTGATCAAAAAAATTAGATAATTGATAAATATATCCAAAATCTCTTATATTAATATCTTCAACAACACTACCTCCATTAGATAAATCTTATATTAAATCTTGGATGTGTACTTTAAATTATGGATATAATTAGAAATTATTTCAACCATCATATGTAGAGAAAATATCATAATTAATTAAGGAAATACATAAATTTATTATTTCTTGTAATGTATGACATATGTTGATATACTCTCATTATCCAATATAGTTGCAACAATATCTTCATCTATGACTATAATATTAATATTATGTTCCATAGGGGTGGTTTCTAATCATTTTATATCTGATCATGTTGAAAATAATAATTTCATAACAAATCCATCTATAATATTACATTAATGTCAACCATATATAATATTATTTTTATTGAAAATGATATCCCCATTTCATTTTAATTTTAATAGCCTAATATATTTCACTATGACTATGGTCTCACTCGAACTTTTGAAAAATAGACCATTTCCTTATTTCTGTGGAGGTATATAAATATTTTGTGGAAACATGTATAAAATAATTAATTGTATCAAA
Source organism: Viscum album (assembly GCA_963277665.1). Taxonomy (NCBI): domain Eukaryota; kingdom Viridiplantae; phylum Streptophyta; class Magnoliopsida; order Santalales; family Viscaceae; genus Viscum; species Viscum album. Next base: position 43,246 of record CAUJRU010000729.1, on the reverse strand, counting down.
ATATAACCCAATAATATATGGGATAATATAGAATTTTTAAGTATAATATATGTAATAATATCATTTTTATTTATTTTTCATACATTTTCACTGAAATATATTGATAATTCTCCTATATCTTCTTATGACTGATAATTTATTAATGATTATAGAATTAATCAAAATATAATACATTGTGTTATCTTCATGGATTGTAATTGGATTTATAATAATGATACATAGCTTTGGGAAAGGGATTATAATTGAGTTGAGTTTGACATTAATGTATTATATGTCTATTAATATTTTCACTTCAATCACTATTTTTTATATTATCTATCTATTGTTGATTTTTCATCCAATTCATGATTGTAGGATTTATTATATATACATTTGTTTTATGTATTATAATTTTTTATTTTAAATGTTTTATATTATATTATAAATCAAACAGACTATTATTTACTAATATTTTACTATTTGTTAGGGTAAATAAATACATATGGATTCATTAAATATCCATGGATGTAGTTACAACTTATAATAATCAACTAGTATGCTTGAAATCATGTGGTATACTAACTCAATACACACAAATTTTTCATTTTTCAATGTGTTAAAGGAATTGTGTCTCTTTTTGAGGTATGTGAATTATTATACGTCTAATAATTGTCCCTTACACATGAATTATTTAGTTTGGTTTCTAATTTATCAATATTTTTCCAAATAATTAAACCCTTGATACATTCCTCATTTTTCCCTTTTACATTTTTTATATAACAAACATTAAACTTATGTTTTTCTCAATTCCATTTATTGAATCCCCTAACATCTCGAAATCCCATACTTAGTTTTATTTAATGTAAGAATACGTGAATTGAAAAATTCAATCTCTTTCTTGATGATGTTTTCCAAAATTTTATCAAATGTGGTAAATTTTATGTTGATTGATTCACACGAGACACTTGACCTTACCTTTTAGAAGAATATATCGATTATGATTTCTTGGTTGTGTATATAATCCATAATATTCCACCCTAATCATTTCAATATATATTCATATTATAAACCTCCATATATTCATCTTAAAAAATATATATAAATTTTAGTTCTATATCAGCTCATTTCCCTTGAGGTATATAATTTTCATTAATGATTTTTTTCATTGTACCTCACTCCATTTTTGTTACCTTCTCATACTTGTTAGTATTCTCCATTAATAATCACTATTGATTTATATTTCACCTTAATAAATATATATCAATCCTAACCATATCCTTCTCTAAGAACCCTGATTCCATGAAAAAACTTGTTTTTAGATTTATGTCATTCCTCACACACCAGTGGATTATCTATCCAACTAAGTGATGTTATTTACATCCACATAGAGTGATCTAATTTATGTATTATTTGTTAATTTGTAAATGAATTTTCTACATAGGAAATAATTTTTTAAAATGTATAAAATCATAACTAGAATTGAAATAGTTTTTTAATATGTGAAAAAAATATCAATCTTATCATTAAATCAATCCATACACAGAGAATGGCCTTTTTCCAGTTTATATATTATTCATTACAGATTCTCTGAATAATTATTATAATAAATGGTTCCATAAAATATAATAATTTAAGATCATAGAATGTACATAATGTAATCATGGAGTTAATTTATTTTTTCATAAATATATACCATTTTTTAAACCATTCACGGACATTTTAAAGAACATTTATAAGTGTTTATCATAATTCTTATGTTCTATGTATATGTAATTGAAATTAAAGTACTTTTATTTTTAAATGAACATTATCTTTAAATTTTTTTGATGGTCCTATAATATAATCATCTATATTATATGGTTATTTAATATTTTTATAACACGTAATATAAATTAAAAAACCTAATAAATATCATACATTAAATTTTAGATTCATACATAATAATTACATTGAAATCATAATTTTTATAGTATCAAGACACAAAAAATATTATATAATATATAATAATTAATTCATCGGGAAATACATAAGGAATATAATACATTATATTCATGTATTTTTCCTCAGAAAATGGAAAATAAAAAAAAAATAAATTATTTAAAGTACTTTGAAATATATAATAAATATATAATAAAATATAAACATCAGGATGAATTTATAAAAGAAAATATAAAATGATTAAATTTAAATATTTGGGTGTTTATTAAATTTGTAATGGCATTCTAATTTTTTTTATTATGAAAAGTAAAGTGGTAATTTTCATTATCTATGTTTTAAAGTTTTACTATGTCATAATATTTTGGATTTGATTTTTACCCATATATTTAGTTCTGATAATTTCTTTTTGGAGATAAAAGTTTTAAAAATTATTTGACATTAGAGGAATTTAATTATATATTATTATAATTCATTTTTATTATAATAATTTTTAAATGATGAATTTTGTGAGATATTTTTAAAAATTTTGATATTGAATGAATAAATGAACCAGTGGATGTATAATTTTCTAATCAGTGATAAGAGGTTTCATATTGTAAAAAAATTAATGTTGTATTTTTAATGATAATGTTAATATATCACTTAGAAAAATTAATGTTGAGTTTAATCATGATATAATTTTGGGGAATATATATTAAATTCTCAATTGAAATATATTATATCATATACCTTTCTACTTTTTTTGTTATACTCTCATGTAACAAATATTTTTTGTATGTGTATCACGGTTGAACAAAAGAAAGTGGATAAATAATAAGAAAAATTTAATTATAAATGGTGATTGAAATTTTAATATATCCATGCAATTATGATTGGTGACTTGAGGTTCTCATAAGTTAATATTCTAAAATAAATTATTCATATTTTTTATTTTTTTTATTTTTTGATAGATCAAGATAATATAAGATAATGGTTTTAATTTAATATTGAAAATAATATACAATTGAATTTTTTTTGTGATTTTTAGAATAATTATAATTGTGTATAGTAAAAATATAATGAATATATGAACTAGTAAAAATGGATTTTTTTTGAATAAAATTATATGAATATAGGAAATTATAATTTAACAAATGTGATAAAAAAACATAATGTTTTTTGATTTTAAGAAAAATATTACATTAGAATATAATATTTTAAATATTAGGATTCATTTTCAATATTAAATTTGATGGTGGTATATATTTAGGATTTACCAATAAATATTTGATATGTTTTAATGTAGGATATGGGCATGAATTGATGATATGTTGTGTAAAAAATATTTTATGGTGAGATAACTATGATATTTCATTTAGGATGTCCCTATTTTCCAAAATGATTATTCCAATTTATAAAATTTTACCAAATCAATAGAATGGAATGGAACTATAGGGAAATTAGTCACACAACTATTTTAAATCATAACACATGGACTGTTTATTATGTTTATAATTATTTAATTTGTTATAGTGGGATATGTGGCCTTCATATAGTTATACACTTGTTCTATGCCATATAAGCCTTGGGTCATGCCATATATTTATTAGTTTATACAACATAATGTCATTTTTATTTTGTTAAAGGATTATAGAAAATATTTTTTGATGATTTGGTTATATTATTGGTGTATAAATATATTATAAACCAAATATATTATCTTTTATTACGATAATTGATGGATGTGTGAAGATAAAGGGGTTATAGTTTATAATTAATCATTTTTAAATTGAATTTGTAATATTTTCTCTCAATGGAATAGATTACATATATTTTTTAAAATATGAGGACATGATGAATATAGGATGTTTGGTAATCACCACTCTATGACCTACTTGTTGAAAAGATAGGTGGTAGATATTTATATCTTCATTATATGATTTTATTCTACTGGATATGTATATGTGGTGGTGAAGTATTTGGGATATAAATATATTGTTTTCGAATCCATTTCTGAAGATCATTAAAGGTTTTGATGTTATTGATGTAGTAAACCAATAGTATTTAGGGTATGTATATCCATTAATGATGAATTATGATGAGGGTGAAATTGAAGATTTGAAATCAATTTGTGTTTGTTTTTATGTATTGAAGAATAATTCAAAATTGAGTGGTATAGTGTCTCACTGGATGGATACTTGGTTACAATGAAATTATTTATAGAAAGAAATATACATATTTATTGTATTAAATTTGATGTATAATGATAAAGGGAGAGCTATAGTTTGTGAAAAAACAGTTATAAGTATATTATATATGTAATAATTGCATCATAACCAATATAAAATTATAACACAGTACTTAATCATGGATAACAAAATGAATATTATTCATTGAGGTCCATTTTCGTAGAAACATTTTCTATTATTGAATATAAATAATATATAAACTTATTTAGTATATAATATATAATACATTATGATTCAACAAGTTTATATATACTAAGGAATGTGATAGATGTGGATTATAGGTTCACCATAGTAATAATTATTTTGTTTTTATGTTTTATTAACTTCATTCACATATGAATTAGAATGGTTCATTCACTTAGAGAGATGATTTTTTATATATGTATTTTATTGGGTATATTTATATTCTCTTCCCTTTATTATGAATAGATATTTTTATATCTTATAAATAAATTAGTTGATATGTTTTGTAACCTTTGATATATGGATACAAGCCTTTTAGTGTAAGAGTTATAGATTATAAATTATTATATCTATGTAAAATGTGTTGGGATTTCATATCAATTTACCGCTTTTTAGATTTTTTGATACATTTGGTCAGTTTATTTTACATTTTCAATATAAATATGTTCATATATTTACCTTTATAATATTTAACGAGAGACAAATTTTTGTTTTTAAAAAATGTAATATTTATCATATATATGTGATAATATAACATTAATTCTAGTCACTAACCTATAGGTTATTGAATGTGGACTTTAGGGATCACACATAGACTCTATATTTTCTTGGAATGTCTACCACACCTATTTTGAGACATGTTCACCTATAATTATATAGGTTTAAGTTATATGATACATTGGTTTTGTTTTGGTAACATCCATATCATATTATAATTTTTGGGAAGGGTTATTAATGGAAATCATTATGAAAATATTTATCATAAACCAAAAAATAACTCTACAATCATGTAACGATATGTTGGAAGCCATTGGGAAGGAACAATATTGGAACATGTTTCATCCAAACAATGTGAGATCCCTGAATAAACAATTAAACTTGATATTTTTTTGGAAACTTCCTTGCACATGGTTTTTTAATGGTTTTCCAAATAATGCATCAAAATTATGCAGCCTCATTGGTGATGGGAAGTTGCATTTATATGTTAATAACATCGTTTGGAAAACAAATCACAAATTTATTGCTCTATATTTTGACGAAAATTTCTTGTGTATGGTTGGATCACAATTTTTCAAACTGTGTGGCCCAACTATGATATGTGAGTTTAATTCCATGAACATTAATCATCAACTAATTTTTTCACTCGAAAATATTTATTTAACTATTCATATAATGGTAACTAAATCTCCTCTCATATATTATAAATCCTTAATTATTTACATTGATTTGGATGGTGGATTTGATGAATCAAAGTGAATTGGATCTCCGAATTTTATGGTAAGTCCATATTCCTTCTTGTTCACTCTACTTATGTTCACATTATCTCACTTGAAATGTTAGATTTAAATTTTATGGTTATATCTATGATCCATGATTTATTTTAATGAGATATTGATTGGATTTATTAATTAAAAGTCATTGTGAGCCTAGATCTAGTGGTTTCTTTGTACTGTTGTTTGGTTATGTCACTTATTGGGAGGTGGTGGATTATATATCTTCTCCACTAATTATATAACATGAAGTCTTGGTATTGTTTATATTTTTTCACATATTTAGTAAAAATAGAAAATAATATATTGTAGATAACCCTTTTTGGGTTATGATTTTTAAATATAGTATCATGAATGACATTTAGAAACCCACATTGGTATTTTAATTTTAAATTGTACTTTTAAAATTATATATTTTGGTTTTTTTTACATTAAAAAGACAATATATGAATTTTTTTAAAATGAATAAATCATTAATGTTTAATGAATTTTAGTTTTAATTATCATAAATAGTTCTATTTAAAAATAATTCATATAACAAGGCCTTGTTGATATTAATTGGGTGTTCGTGCATGGGCGAATATGGGAATGTCACCTTTGTACAACTTGATTAAGTTTGGGTCATCACTTGTGAGTATAGGTATTTTTATCCAAAATTCATGTGTTGATGAGTGTTGAACAACAATGGGTATTCTAATTTTAAATAAATATTGGGTAAATTGATTTATTTTAACTGTTTTATTAAAAAAAATTCTTAGTGTATCATTGTTCTTCTTTCAATATAATTTTTTTAATGAAATAACTAATTTAATGTTTTCCATTTAAATAAATGTTATGTTTCAAACTATAGGATAATGTGTTCTGGTCCATTTTTCATGAGATGGAAAGTATATTAGGAAAATACTACTATTTGTAACTAATTACCCCTATATTATGTACATTGGTTGTATTTGTAGTCTTTATTATTCATGACATATATATAAGAAATGTCTTATATTTCTGTACTGTTTAATCATAATATTACTTCCTTATATTCATGTTTGAATCCTAGTGGACTCTACTGGATTTGGGGAAGTGATGCACAACGGTGTTTCTATATATTTTTGTATTTTATTTTTGGTTAGATGTAATGTTATTTGTTATTACGAATACTCAAATGTAAATTATTATTTGGTTTCCACATGAATTGTAACATCATTATTCATGGATCATTTAGTTGGATTAGATGTTTGAGTTTTCTCTTATTATGTTTTATGTTTCCTTCCTATGAAATCATCCCAAAATGATTTACTAATCCCTTATTTTTTATTTTTATCCTTTTGGGTCATGAGGTTGTCACATATGGTTAATATGCCCTCTGAACAATCCCAACCCATTGGGTTGGGTGGGGATTTTACAAATTGTATCTCTATTTGTTTTTTCATTATTAATATATTGTATAAAGTAAATTGGAATATAAGAAAATGAAATGTATATCATAAAATGACATAGATGACCTATTTATGTTAAATATCATGATACCTAGTTGTTTTGGGTACAATAATTTTCCTTTAAGACATATCCTAGTGTGTTTTCTCTCATCATCATTGTTTTAACCGATGAGTGTAGAATGTTATAAATTAGTACATGGACTTCCCTCTATGGTCACATTGTTCATCTTATGAGTGATATTTTTTGGAAATTTTTTGAAATTATCGATAATAAAAATGTTGGTTATAATGATAGTTCCTTTTCATAAGGTGAAAATGTTAAATTTTTTAGTTTCATGCTAGTGGTGCTGAGTTGAGATTTTAACTATTTATTGGGAAATGGATCCGGATTGACTTCATAGAAATATACATGAATATGAAATAAAAAATGTGTTTTCCCCATATCCAATGGTGAACGAACATCATATTTAGTTTATTTTTTATAATTTTAAAATAATTGAAAAGGGAAATCAAAATAAATAACCTTGAGAAGTGGATCATTCCATGTAGTTTCAATAAAAATCCCAAAATATTTGGGGGGTAAAAAAATAAAAAGTGTGAAGTGTGTCTCAATATAATGGATAATATTTTCATTTTAATTATAACACTATAGGAGAAAAAAGTCCAATTAGAGGACAAAATACATATAGATCATTCGTGCAAATGGTGGGAATTAATAGTGTAATATAATGTCTGAAAAGGCCCTATATCAGAGACATTGTATAATTGCTCACCAAATTTTTTGTCCACACACATAAAAGATCACATATATAATTGAAATCATTGGTAAAAATTAATAAAATCTATCATTTAAAAAATATACATATATTTTTATAAACATTTTTATTTTCTCTCCTGAGGTATCTATGTGTGTTCTCTTTAAGGAACATATTTTTTGTCTGCATTACGACAATATATTCATTATGAGATTTTTTTCATCTATATTAAAGAAATATATAGTTATAGAAAACATAATGATAGTTGAAGAAAAGTATATCATTGGGAATCATAATGATTAAGTATGTTTGTCTCCATTAAAGTAGGTACGAACTATAATGATGGGTAAAAATGAAGAGGGACACATACATCAATGTTTGTGGAAAATCTAAAAATCATGAAATAAACTTAGTTAACAATCATCAAAAAATAAATAACATTTGCTAATTTTTCCTATTTTTTCATTCAATAATATGAAAAGATGTTGAATTACACGACATAGATCGTGTCTCAATTTTAATTGGAATGGACATCTTTGATATTATTTTCATAGTGTTCCAAAGTAAATAGAAGGATGTTCCATGCATTTCCTTGAACATCTTATGCTTCAATGGGGTGATCTCATATGAACAATTATTATCCTCCTAATAGAGATATACAATGTAATTTTATAAATACCATGACTTCTCATCCCATGTGTGTTAATAAAGAATAAGGTGAATTGTGTAAGAGGTTATATGCTACTGAGAATTTGATCACATAAGATAATTTTGGTCCTTTGATTGTATAAGGTACTATTATTTTAATCTCCATAATCATGAATATTGTAATTGATATATTTGTTTAACACTATTTGTTCTGAAATTGTCCTAAATCAAATGGTTTTCTATGTTTAAATGACCCCTCATATCTTAAAAACATAGACACCTCTTAGAGAATATGATTTTCAGGCATTATTGTTTATAGTGTGTTCTATATGAGTCAATGAGGCTATGTTTGTTTAGGATTTAAATGTTCTTGAGATTTATATCTTTACCAAGTTCTGAAAATATTTTGGTAGACATCTGTTAGGTCCCACATCGACTACTATGCATAGATCGTTTCTTTCACATCTTTATATGTTGTTGATCATCTCATTAAAGGATATTTCGATGTACATACAAGAAGACCATATACATTGTACTGATGGTTGGGACTATCTATTAAAAGGTCAAATTAATTACATTATAAAATATTGATTTAATTAAACATTATGATTTTTCAACCAACGTTGAATAATTTATTGACGTATTCCTATATAAATAATTTGGATTCCAGATGATGGAGAAGTAGATTTATGATTTTTCAATTACTAGGGACAATTCATATATCGCATTCATCTTATATGGTTACACCAAAAGAAATAATGTATTTGACGGATTAGCTAGATGATATTAAAAAAAGGGTTATTCAACCTAATACACCTCTATGGGTAACACATGTTCTCTCAATAAATAATATAAATAGAATACTTTGTATTTTTTAAGTTAATATATGATAAACCAATTTATGATAATGAATGTATATCATCTTCCTTTAATTGATGATTTGTTAAATCAATTTATGGGATCCCAATTGTTCTCTTAGATTGATTTATGTTCAGGGTATCACAAAATTCGTTTTTAGAAGGAATAATTATCAATGAATACATTCGGAGACATTATGCTAATTAAAAATATGTGGTAATTCCCTGTGGACTTATAAATAAACTAGTGGTGTTTATGGAGTTTATGAATGAGATATTTCAATGGAATTTGGTATCCTTTATAGTTGAATTTTTTTATTCTAGTCTAGTGTATTCTATGACTATGTATGATCATGAAAAAACATTATCATGATGTTTGGAAAATTATGAGAATATTTTCATTATGTTAATAAATTAGTGTTTAATTTCTGGATACAAGCGATATGTTTCTATAGAAAATTAATTTTTAAAATAATAGTTTTAGTATACTATGATTGGGTAGAATCTTCTATCTCTTGGAAGACACAAAATAATTACTTTGAGATATCTTTTTTCAAAGCATATCATGGTGTTACTAACACATTGTTGATGATGTTTCAAAACTCACCACTGTTATGAGATATTTATGAGGAAAGGTAATACATTGAAATGGAGTGACATGTTCTATAAACATTTTCAAAATAGTATGATCCGACACTCATTTTCATATGTCCATATATTTCAAGATATGAGATAAGGTAATCAGTTATTCTATATTGGGTTTAAATTGTGTTTAGGATATGTTTTCATATAGGGAAAAAAGTTTGTATCTTATGGATCATGATAGTAATAGGTTAATTATAGGAATTACCCAAAACATTATTTTGAGCAAGAATTTGTAGTCTATTATTTGAAAACATGGTGTCATTATCTCATTAGAAATATGTTCAGAGTGTTCGGTAATAATAAAATCTTGAATAACATCTTCTTTGCTTCAGTATTAAATATAATAAAATTAATATGGACACAATATCATCCCAATTTTGATTTTCCTTTATATATATAGTAATAATAGAGAACCTTTTAGATGATTCGTTTCACATTATATCATATAGTTAGCTCATTGAACATGATTTATATCAATTACATACAATGAAAGACAATGAATATATATATTTAATATACTGATCAAGGGTATATCTTAGTTTTATATCCAAATTCCCTTGATAATAATTTAATTGATAAGGATAATGATTCTAAAAAAATTGATTCTAAATGTTTCACCATGATGCCAAAATCTATAGTTGAAAGACCCTTGTTGGTTAAACTCTATAGGGGGATACTTGTTAAATTTTCGGGATCATATTTTGGTTCATTAAACATCTTAGAAACATTTTTTTTATACATATCACTATTCAATATACATTTTTCATCCTAGAAATTAGAATATTTTTTAGGGAAATTATATCACAGTTCATGTGAGATGGAATGGAATGGATAGTGGAAGATATTTTATTGAAATTCTACACATGTAAAATTGGAAAATAAAGGTAGGAATGAATTTATATTATATTGAAATCATAACCAATTCCTATTTATAAATGGAAATATATTTCATTTAATTTTATCACAGTTATACCATGAATGATTCAAAATGGTAATTTCAAAATTATGATTGTGGATTATCTCACATTGTCCCTGTTTTTTATCTAATATAGTGGAAGAATTTTGAAAACTCTAAATTCAGGAATTTATAATGTTTCATGGAGCCCTAGTCTCTATATTGTCTAACTATGACCCTTGGATGACATATCTATTTTTAGAAATCCTTAGAGAAAACTCTTAATTACCAGTAGATCTTAACCATAAAAAGTCATCTTGAAGATGATTGTAAATATGATTGGATGATATATGTATTGTAAAACATTTCTGGACATTTTATTATGGATTTTGGTGGTTCAATAAAGGATTATATACTAATTTTGGATTTCTAATACAATAATAGTTTTCATTTATTAATTTATATTTCTCCTTTAGAATATTTTTATAATCATCCTTAACATTATCTACTTTTTCAGTGGAAACATGTGAGAAATAACATATCATATGTAACCTTGTAATTAAGAGATTGGAAGGTATTCATATGATCAGGGAGATAATTATTATGGCTAATAGGTATTATAAATCATATACGGATCATCATCCCTAGCTTTTATCATTTGATTTGGCTAATCATTTTATATTGAGAGACTCTCTGACGAATTTTCAATGTAATTTTTGTAAGAAATGAAAATAATATTCTCATTACCTTTTACCTTTTGAGATACTATAATTAATTGTTAATTAAAACTATAATTATACTTACTTATGTGATTATTCTCTTTGAAAAACATTTTCTAGGTATCTCATTTGAATAAGTTTGAACCTCATCCTAATCATGTTATTGATGGGGGACACGTTGATCCTGAGCTCGATGCTACACCAATCCACGAGCCGATCTGAATTTCATATAGATAGTCGAATCCGTTTTTTGGTAAAAATATCGACTTAGTACAAGTTCTATTGTAGATTTTTACGATTTTGTAAGAATCAAGGGATGTGAGAAATAAATTATGAAAATGTTCTGGGAGCTTTTTTATATCACCAAAGAGCTAATATTCCAAGGATATGAAGTCCAATGGTGGTGGGAACAAAATACAACCAATTATAGGTACATTTCTCTTTTATTTTATATATTTAAAGTATATAAAAACTGTGTTTTTTTATCAAAATTATGAATGGTTTTGTAGTTTCATAAATGTGTTTTTAATGGTGCATGGTTTGAGCATGGATAGTGGAAAGAACACACTATATCCCAGAAACTTCTTAAGGAGTTTTTTAGAGTCATGTGATAACACATGGTTGACACAAATTTTATCCAATGCATGTCGAATCGAAGAATATTCTTACAGGTTCTCAGTTTTTGGACATTGGCATGAAAATGTGTTTTATATGGTTTTCCAAAATATGGGATATAACAATGAAACATATTAAATAATATATAGTAGTCTATACATGGTTGTAACATGGTGTGAAGAACTATTAGAAATAACCATGTAACTCACAAGTTTTGAGACTATAACATATGCATGGTTGGTACACGGTTTTACCAATTGTATGTCCTTACCATTATTCATTCATTAGATAATCCTAAATACAAACTATAACAAATTTATACAAAATGAAACTCTTATTTTTCTAATAATATATTTAGATCTTGAAATAATCTCCTCTACTGTAAATAAATGACAATTCTCATTGTTCTGATGCATGGATTTGATGAATCAAACATTACTAGATCTTCAGATCTTATGGCATGTATTTTTTCATAATCTATCTATATTTACTAATCATATCTCACCCATAATATTATATCTTCAACATTATAGATTTATCAATTAATTTTGTTGTTTTTTGATGACATGCTGATTAAATCCATTGATTGAAAGGTTGTGTGATCCCAGAGATAGAAATTTCTGGGTATTGTAGTTTGGGTTTTCCACCCATTTACTGGTAGGAAGATTCTCTTTGTTCTTAAATAATTCAAAAAATTTAAGGTTTCGTCTTTGATAGATGATTTCCCTTGATTTTAAAAGAAAATGTTAAATGATCTCATGAAAGAAACACTTATTGGTTTATGATTTGCAAATATGGTATCGTGATTGATATGTTGAATCCCCTATTATTTTATAATTTGAAATTGTTTTTTTAAAATTATATATTTGGTTTTGGTTCATCTCCATAAATATGTTCTATGAAATTTTTTTCAATGGATGAAATAGTTTATGTGGAATGAATTATAAATGTATTTTTAATTCATAGTGGAATGTGTTCAAGTTTCACATTATGATGCATTTTTTATAGACATGGTCATCATTACTAGGGGCACGTGGGGTTATCTCATATTGATGTATTTGTGACGAACTGATCACCCATTGTGATTATTGGGATTTTCATTCATCATACACATGTGTGTAAGTGTGGTACCTAGACAGGTTTTCAATGTTAAAAGAATGAATTAAAAATATATCTCATTCAATTTTTATAAAATTGATTTGTAATGGATTAATTATTATAATTGAAATTGAATTTTTTTAAAATGGATTAATTTTTATTGATTTATAGACTTGAATAAATTTTATGATTTAAATAATGATTTAATCTGATATTGTGTAGGTGTAGTTAGTATGGAATTTCTTTAGGGAAATCCAATTGGGTATGATTACTCATACCATACATTTTGTATTTTCCTTGTTGATATACTTAATTCATTATGACACAAGAAAATAAAAAGTCTTTTAATGAAAAAAAATCATCAATACAATTTCCCCTTTAAAATGTATATATTCTTTATTATGTAATGTACATATAGAAAAAACATTCACTAATTTGGTTATTTGGGAATATTATATCCTATCCAAATTAGAAAACATTTATGCATCATAATCATTTATAATATAGCCATTGAATAGGGATCATATATATAGTATATTTTAACTGTTATGGTAACTTCCTATTGACAATGATAAATAAAGTGATAGTCTCAACTGGTAGGACCATACCATATGAATCCCATTTATCAGAGCATCTATTGGAGATAGCATCTCGATGCATGTCAACACTAGAAATATGAATATGTATATTTTAATTTCAATAAAAAAATTAATATGCATATTTTATATTATTTAAAATTTTAAATTATTATGTAATAGGTTTTATAAAAATTAAATTTTAATATGAAAAAAATGTTTAATGTAAAATCTATAGTTTTAATTAAGAAACGATTTTTTATTAATTCATTAATTTTTTATGTAAAAAATATTTTCATTAATTTTTTATGAAATAATATATATTATATATAAATTAAAATAAAATTTTATGATGTAAACATTAATTTTTATAAGGGATACAAAACAATTAAAGTCAAAAATATTACAATTTTTATATAAATTTGGATTAAAATCTAAAAGTGTAATTTTCAATATTTATATAATAATTAGGATAAAATAAATATAAATTTCAGAATCAGTGTAGAAAAATTATCCAACGGTGATTTTTTGAAGATTTTCTAAGATAATATAGTTTTCATGTAAAGAATAAATACACTATAAATATAACATGTATATTATGAAGGCATTATGACCCAAAAGGCATGTAATATTTTCTATAAAACATATCCCCAACCAAATAAATGTTTCAACATAAAAACTATTTCTTTGAGGTTATTTGATTAATTTTATAAACCCTTTTTGAATACTTAAAAACCTATAATAAATTTTAATGGTTGAAAATGAATTCATTGTACAAATGAATCACCTACACATCATGAAAGAAATTATTTTACTATTAAATATTCCATAAATTATTAATTAATGAAAATTTTCATATTTTGAACAAAAAATGGGAGAAGACCATTTTATGGTTAGTGGTTTTGATTTCTTTATTGTAAATAGTCTAAATCCAATGATTGGAAAATAATAAATATATATCAACACTTTTCCAATAAAACATAGTAAAGGTCCAATTTTTATTCACTAAATAATTTAGAACATATTTACTCATCCATTCACTATTTATATCCCTTACAAGTATCTTTCAAGATCTCAAAAATATCTTTCTAATCATTTGGAATAACTATATCAATATAAGGGATCCTCTCTGTCTACTCTTTATTCAAGAAAATTATTTATCTTATTACATTTATTTCCAATTCATAATTCTTGGATATTTTTTTCAATATCTCTAATATTTAAATTTTTATTATCATAAGATAAGAGACCCGTTCTCTATCAGTAAACAATTTTATAAAATTTTACATGATGTTATTTTTTTGTAAAATAATTCACTATGATTGTTCATGTCAAATGTTTATGTTGTGAATATCTTCCCCCATTTCCAATATGGTTATTATACTAGAAATACAAACCCATAATTGATTGGTTAATTCTATGTAAATAACCCACACTCTTTTATTGTGTTTTATCAATTGATGAAACATATTCTTATGATATAGGATCCATGTAGAACTCGTGTTCATTTTCAAGATATGATTATGAATGGGGGAACCCTAATTGCATTGAGATGCATCGGCTAATGTTTTTGTTTCATTATATTCCATTTATAGTTCATGTAAGGTCATCCTATGAAGGTTATGATATGATTTCTGGGTTTCTTACCTAAAATTATTCTTTTTTTGTCATGTTTATTGTTGTATCGACATTCTCATGTTTCATTTATGTTATCATGTTGTTCCATGCCACATTGTTCATGATTATGATTCTCCCCTATTATGTTTCTCTGTTACGACTCTTGTACCACATGTATTTCCATACTCAATTACATTCACCGTTAATTCCCTTACTGGGATTTTTATCTCTTCTCTTTCTTTAGTACATACTAGGGTTTTCCCAGAAAACATTAGAGAAACATTGGATTCTATGAGCATGCTAAGGATGTTTTCAATAAATTCCTTATATCACTATTTTATGATATTATTTTATGTTCTTAATCTCCCAAATACACTAGTCCTTTCGATCCTCTATTTTATATTAAGTGAAAATTTATGTAATAAATAATGAAATAAAGTGTAATAAAGACAAGGTTTTTCTTAGATTATATTGAAGGATAATATAGTTAGTTTTGGGATTATGATTATAAAAATATATTGAAAGACTTAGAGATATTAATAAACATGATAAGAAAACCCAAATTTTTTATTAAATTATAATGCATGTAGCTTTCAAAACAATACATCCATGTTTGGATACCACAGGAGTATGGGGCTCTTGAACTGATGTACCTAGGGGTAATAACCCCAAAACATTGTATTTTGCTAGACTTATTTAGGAACTGGTTCATGATAAGGGGCCTTCTTGTAGACCTATTTTTATACTCATAAGGGATATGATTTGTAAAATTCACAAGAACACAATAAACAATTATTAAGGGAACAAAAATGACCAAAAAAAAATTATTTTAGGAAATAGATCATGGATAAAATATATTCGATCCTAGAATGTCATAATTTATGGAATAAATTTCATTTATGACTTTTTCTCTATTAATTTTAATGGAAGTAATTTTATTTATTCAAAAGTGTAATGTACTCCTCCCAAATATTTTCTTGATTCTATTCAATAGATAGAAGTAGGGTAAACTAGACCAAAAAACAATGTGATGGAAAATGTGATAAATTCCTAAAAGTGATGTGTGACCTGATAGGATAATGAATCATGAACACTATAATGATACTTTTCGAATTAACTCAGGTTGTGAATAGGAACCTATATAATGTGGAACTCCCAAATCCTATTGAGAAATAAAATGCTCCACTTGAGACCTTTATGTAAAAAATGAATTTTATATTCAGTGTATTGTATAGTTCCATATTCACATAAAAAAGATCAACTCCATTGGGATAATATTCATTAGCCTCCAATTGTCAGATCAAGAGAAGGTTATATTATTTATATTTTATATATAGGGATAATTTTATCAATTTTTGATGTTAATAAAATTATCATGCCTGAGGAAGATATCAAAGTTATGTAATGAATGTAATTCTAGAAAACAAATTTGAAAAATATTCCCTCTCACGCTTCAAACAAAAATGTATATGGATTTCATTTCTCTAAAGTAAGAAGTTGAAGAATACAACAAGTTTTATGAGGAAAACATGATGAAATTTTCCTAATATACCATTGGATTTTTCATTACCAATAAATTTATTTTTGACTTCTTTTTTTGTGGGTTGATGTTGAGTCTATGAAAAGACCAAGTGAATTGGTACATTTAAGGATATGAGGAAATTGTCTGATGTAACCACAATGTCAAAATAGAGGACAGTGAATCTCATGGTTTCCATGGGAAAAAAAGAAGAAAAAATTGTAGTCTAATTTGGGTGATATTATGGAGAAATATAATGGTGTATAGATAGACCAACATCATAGTTGTCAAACATTTCAGAAGAAGAATCCTAGAAATTACCTAAGGGGGTGAGGAAATGATTTATTTGAAGAAGGGAAGGGAACCTAGAAAGTGATTATCATTGAAAAAGCAGACTAATATAATGGAAGATCGGAATAATCTAGTCACCCCTATACATATTACAATTTTCAAACTATATAGAATAAGGACACTATATGAACTACTACCCTAAGACATGTATTTTAGAATATAATATACCTCAATATCATTTAAGGAAGAATCATGGAGCATATTCCATCATAACCACTAAGGTGGACGCCATAAAAGGGGTAGTGATACGTATGCTAGGTATTCATTCAAGATTAGAAGAAATTATTTTTTATTCTAGTTATACACATTCCTTCAAATCACAAAATCATATTATAACTATTCAAATACCTGTGAAAATCATGGAGGTCGATATATATTATAGTGAAAATTAAAAATAATTAAATTATTATATCCAAGTGTAAATATTCCTCTATCAAACATTGTGGGCCAAACCACCTAGTGGGAATTGTGATATACCCTTTAAGTTACTTGATTAAATTCATGGTGTCAATTGGATATACAAATATAGATCCAAAAAAATATAATGGAAGGAAATTACCCACCATATCATGTATCTTACTCCAATTCAATACAAGTGTAAGGAGGAGGATAAATCTTCTTTGATACCATAATTGTATGGATGGATATCATTTCCCTACGACCAAGAATATCTATCTCAACAGATTGGAAATAAGAAAAAGATCATCCTTGAAGAAATTCCAATTATCAAGGAATATGTTGATTTCTTTTACTTGTAATGTATTGACGTTTGTTTAGAAAGTTGAATATGATGGGTTATTCAAGAAGTTGAAAAGATGATAATAATTGTGCTTCTACTTACACTACCCTAATATGGGTAAATGTTTATGGTAATCAGTAGTAATTAAAATAAAGGATTGGGTTGTGTATAGATATATAATAAAAAAGGGATTTCCTACACCTAATGGAAGATGAAATTTAATGAACATAACTCTTGCATGAATGGTCTACATTTTGTGTAGTGATCTTCATGATAAAAAAAAGAATAACTATATCTATAGGTACTCATTTGAAATATATATAGATCATAAGGGCCTCGAATAAATAGTCACATAGAAAAGGATGAATTTGGTCAAGTGAAGATGGTTAGTGTTGATGAAGGACTTTGAATGAACAGTCTGTTACCATCCTAGGAAATAAAATATATGGAAGTTGTTATATATTGAAGGGATCCAATAACCTTACCACTAATTATAATTAAGTGATATCTGATCTTATTATACTTGAAGAGGATGGAAATGGGAGTAATAAGGAAGGTAAAACATCAAGGAATTACCAAATGATTACTCAACCATACCTTCTAGAGATGATAAATATTTCTTAATGAGATGATATAGAAATTAGAAAAGGGTTTGATATTAAATAAAATGGAAATTCTTATAGTTTAAAATTAATAAAGAATGAGTTTTATGATTTTTGTCATAACATTATGTACCATAAAATCCTATGTCAAATAAAGATCTATTGAATAAATAACATAGCTTGATATTCTCCATATATCCAGAGAGAACAAAAGATTATCAAGATACCTAAGAGAACTATTGGATTGAAAATATGAATAAAGATATCAAAAAATATATGACGAGATTTTATATATGTTATAAAATTAAGGCTCAAATGCAAAATTCCCAAGTGATTATGAAACCATCACCCATACCAATATGTAAACTAGAAAACATGACCAAGTACATTCTCAGTGTTTTCATTATAAATAAAGAGGAAATAAAAACGAATGGGTTTGAGTGCATTATCTTAAAAAATATCTCACATTATTGTATTTCAAGGGGACTTCTCAGTTGATTAACTTGAAATGACATACATCATCGAAGTGGTGAGGCTACATGGAACTCTATTATCTATTGTATCTGATAGAGATACAAGATTTACAATAATGTTCTAGAAAGTATCCAATATTCTCTAAATATAGAGTCGAACTTCAGTACATCCTTTCACCTCCCCAACTGATCGACCATCTAAGAGGAATATTTATAAACTATATGACATGATTAATGCATGTCTAGTGGACATAAAATGAGTATTTGATCAACATAATCCTTTTGGTCGAGTTTTTATAAAGTAGTATTTTCTACTAAATAATATAAATGAATCCCTATAAAGACTATTATGGGAAGAGAAGTGGAACACTATCCTATTGGGATGAAAATGGTGAATGAAAAATGTTAGGTCCGGAAATGGTCGATGAAATTGTGGAAAATATCATGAACATTTATCAGAATAAAACGTATACAATAATTCAACAAAAGAAAAATTATAACAATTACTGATTATACCTAATGTTTTTTGTTAGAGTTATGGTATTTCCTTGATTGTCTCCATGGAAGAAACTGTATAGATTTGGGAAGAATGGAATGTTATGTCCTTGGTGCATTGGACACATTTAGTTTCTCAATCTCATCAATTTCATGGCTTATCAACTATCACACAGACCAACCCTGTCTCAGGTTCATAATGAATTCTTCCTATCCCTCTTAAATATATTCATACAGGGTCCCTCCCCTATTTTTAATTAAATTGTGGAAGCATTGAAAATGGATCCTTCATAAAAGGGAGATATGAGGAAGATCCTGGATCATGGAGACAAAATTATACAAAATCAGACCTTGCAACTGATGAAATTTCAATGGTGGAACCAAATGTTTTATGAAGTGATGAAGGAACAAAAGGAATAAATGAAATAGAAATACCCTAATATATTTTACTATATGAAATGAGAATTTTTAGAGTGAAATTTCAGAAGGGTTAATAATGTAAACAAAAAAATTAATCCTTATAAATTCCATTTTATATTAATATTTTCATTATTTGGAAATGATGATATAAAATAGAATTTCAATACTATAGTTATTTTCTAGTATTATAAAAAATCATATTAAAAATACCATTATGGATCATAATATTTGATAATAATGTCATTTAATAGTGATCATCTCATTAATATATATTAATAGTTAGGATATGGTTGTATTGACAACAAAAATGTTATTGATAGCCTCGACTATTAGGATGTTACCCTGTGAAGCCCTTTTATAAGAGATTTAATGGGAGATATCATATCTAGGTTTTCTGTTGAACAATCCCATGTTGAGATTAAATAAAAAAAATAACAAGTGAAACTATTTTTGGCATATGTGTAAGCTTATTGAGATCATGGCCCAAACCATGTTCACCAAACCATCCTAAGAAAATATCACTATCGCACACCTTCCCATTAGAGAATTTCCTGGTGTAATAAAGGGATATGTATCTCAGAACTAATATTGTGAATATATACATTTTACTTATAATAAAATATTGATTATACTTATTCCATATTTTTTAATTAAATATGATTTGGGAATGTGCTCAATAAATATTAAATTTTAATACGAAAAAACATTGATTGAATTTAGTGTAATATATAATTTTGAGAAATAATCTTTTTTATTTATTTAATAATTATTAATATGAATTATATTTTAAATAAAAATTATTATTAAATTTTATAAAATAAAAAATTATTATATAATTTTATGAAGTTAAAATGTAATTTTTATATGGTTTTGAAAACTACATTGTCAAAAAAACAAAAATATTTCACAAAAAATAGGGATTATAATTTATAAATATGATATAATATATTTAAAGAATTATATTGATAAAATAAATATATCTTTTTGGAATCCAAACTTCTAAATTATGGAAGGGAAAATTATTCATAATTTTCTGAGACAATCATATTTTTAGGTAAAAATTAAATATGTTTCAAATATAAATTGTGTATTATAACGACATAATGATCCAAAAGTTATGTTATACATTCTATAGATGGTATCCATGAAGAAATAAACTATTCCCTTACAAAAATATGTAATTATAAGGATAATTAATTAATTTTATAAACCCTTTATGAATCCTCCAAATCATATGTTATATTTTATTATTTTAAAATCATTTATTTATATATGTGACACACTTACACATCATTGAGGGTATTATCATAATGTGATGTTTTCAAGGAAGTATAAAATTACGAAAACAAATCCTTATTTGAAGATACCATAGGATTTATTTTTCTTACATTATTACGTAGAGTCCAAAACTGATGTTTGGGAAATAATATAGGATTGTACTCTATTTTACTATGTAACCCCATCCAATCCCCCATTTACCATCACTCAAAAAACATGTATCATGTACTTAATCTTCTGTTATATCTCCATAGACCTCCCATGTTTCTCCCATGATCTCAAGAACATCGTCCCATTATTTTATAATCACTCTCTCAAGTAATGGATCTTGTATTTCCCCTCTTTATTCATGATCATTCATTATTTAGTTCCTTGTATTTAAAATTAATAATGTTGTGAAATGTTTTTACACATACATTAGACTTGAATTTTTTTTTGAATGATTATATAGAACTCTCTATCTCATTAAACATTTTTATGAATATTTATGTACTATCTTTATACTACTTTAATATCAATGTAATTTTTTATACCGAACTATTGTGTTATGTGTATCCACCATAACTTCCCCTCAAAGGTTGTCGCCTATATATACCTAGACATCATTGATTGGGGAAATCCACATATATAACCAAAAAAAATCATCATGTGATTAAAATTTATGAAATAAATCCTAATGTAATATAGTATATGTGTCACACTAATGTATGTAAATGAAATGGTTATGAATGGATGTACCCATATTGCACTACAATGCATTGGGTAATGTTTTATTAACATGATATTCCATTTATCTTTCACGGTAGGTAATCCTAATCACATTATGTTCTTATTTATTGGTGGTTATATTTGACTTATGCTTATGATTTCATGTTTAATTTTGTTTCCACATTCCCATGTTTCCATTATGCTCCAATGTTATACTATGCCTCATTATACATGATTATCATTCTCAACTATTATGTTATTTTATTATGACTATTAACCATCTTATATTTACTTATGATATTACCTTAATTAATTTTCAATTACAATTATTTATATCTCTCCCCTTTCTTATGTATGGCCCCAGGTTATCCCATGCATTTTGAAGGAATTATGGATTTTAATAGCGTGTTATAGATGTTTTTTATTAGTTAATTATATCACAATTTTTTATGAAATGTTATGTGCTTAATCTGACTAATATAACATACCACATGACCTTTTTAGGTATATTGAGTGAAAATATTTGTAAAAAATCATGATATAAAGTTTGAAATATACAAGACTTTTCATATGGAGAAAATATATTTACTGTTTCATCATGATGTAGTTTCCTCATTTTGGTGTTTCGTGCATGGTGACCTCCATTAGGGAAATTTAATTAATGCAAAAATAGTGTTTCTAAATTATTTTTTCTTTTATTTTTGGTTGGATTTCAGGCATTACTCTCTCACAAATTCATTGTTGTAATTATTTATTTGGTTTCCAATGATGGTTTAATGATATTATTCATACGTATCAAGATAGTTTGGATATTTGATTTTGGATTTTCATGTTATGTTTGTCCTTTAGGTAAAATAATACACCATTTTTACCAATTGATTTTTTATTCATAATTGGTGTTAATTTAATGGATTATTAAGGATCTTTTATTACATGAACAACATATGTGATGTAGAGAAGTGAAATCATCTAGATGTAGAAGGAACACATATCATATAATAAATGGAATTTTTATTCAATGGATCAATACTGTGTGGTGATTATATAACATAATGTGTATCATAATTGGTATAGATTCATATAAAAAGTGGGTTGATGTTTTGATGATTATTTATTCAATATATAGGGTTATTATTCATACTATAGTTAATTATTTTATAATGTTTTGGGACATTCCGTATTTATATAACCTTTGGTAAAACATGTCAAGTCTCTATTTAATTATATCATTTTTGCGGTAACATGAAAAGGTTCAGTATAATGAGGTGAAATAAGAACCTAAGGTTGGTATTATAGGGTATATATACATGAAATATATGTTTAGAATACAACAAATATTAAGTTACAATCTGATAAATTAAGGGGGACATATCTTTGTTCATGAGATAGAATACTAGTTTCATATGGTTGATAATATTTTCTTCTTTATTCAAATAGGGTGTGAAAAATAAGTTCCACTTGTTGGGATTTTCTAATTTCATTAATCATTTATATGCTTTACAAAATTATTGGTAAATTAGGATATGAACATGGTTGGTAGTACATTATTTTAAGAGAAATTATAAAACAATATCTTAACTAAGACACATATTATTTTTGGATAGTTGGATATTTTAGTGATCTTATATTGGATCTTAACCACTCAATATTTTAGTTTGATTTTTATGGATTTATTTTATTATTTACAAAAATAATTGGAGTGAAGGATGATTTTGGGGATCTTTTCTCAGAGTTCAGGAATAAAATTTTTAAAAATGAAATACAGGGTAAACAATGTATTGAAAATAATGATAAGATTCATATATATATTTCAGAAGATAAATAATCATGATTTTTTTTATATTGAGTCTCTTGAATTCCCTATAAATTGTTATAAAATTATAATCATAAGAATCAAATACTATAATAATCACATATATCATTTACTTGTATCACACGACCATCTAGGTAAACCTAGTCATTAAAATTTTCTATTATGTATAAATTAATTATCATAGGATTATATGGACATATATTTTGAGAATATAGAGAGGAATTTAAAATTAATGATGTTTGATATATTACATTTCTTATTTCATCAACCTCTTTAGTGAAATATTTTTTCATTATAGTAGGATCGATTTTCATTGGGACCAAAACCTTAGATTTCTCTAGGATATTACGTCATTAAGGTGCTAAAAAGCCTTATGTATTGAGATAATATTAGAGAGGTAGTAGAGGTATGTACTAAGGATAATGAGGAGAAGTATATGTAATATGGTAACTAAAGGATATATTATTTATATATGTAGAGGGTTGAAATGTGGTCTACGGTATGATTTTTATTCACTCCACTATTGCATGTAATTTAAATGATACTATTTACTATAATTAATTAAGGACATATTGTAGAATTTTTTATGATAGAATTTTTTATAGAATCCAAGATGGGAGTAGAGTTGAGTATAGTAAATAGAGGTCAAACATGTATTTTTAGGTATATTAATGTATGTTAGTTATGATTTTATATTTATTTTCTTTAATACTGATATTTCTATTGAATAAAACCTATTATATTAATGAATTTAGGTATTAGTCATAATCTATATAATATAGTGTATACTATTTTTTCTATAGGGTGATTATGCTTCAGTTGTAAAGATATCATGTGGTGTCTTTGGGGAACACGATTTCTAAATTTATGGGGTGAAAAATTTACTCATTGAGTATTACATAATACATGGAAAATTTTATGCACATTATATATAATTAATGTTAGTGTGGTTTCAAATGTTTTTGAGGTATTTTAGTCTTTTTTTCTAAATAAATATATGATCATTCATATTATGAGAGATATTTAATTTTCAAGTGAATTATATATATGGTTTTCTCTTATTTTAATGGTATCATATCATATTGAATCTGGGAAACATGAGAGCTACTGGATAAAATTGATAAATTATTTTAGAGGTTAATTATTCAGTTTAATATTTCCTCAAGGATTGATTTCACATTCAATGAAAAGAAGTAGTTATATTATAGAATATACTATTGAAATTTATATTATATCTAGATCATACATCCATTTCCTATTATATTTATTCTATTATCATCTATGAAATTAATATTAATTTATTTTCAAAACATATGAATTCTATGTTGATTTTAGAATTTTTATAGGGAATTTTATATGTGATCAAGATATATAGTTACATTTGTAGACAATTTTTTATTAAAACTTTTATGATGAATATTACCATGTTTTTTATGTCACTTTATTCTTTCAAGATCTAACATAATCATGGGTTGTTTCATTTAAATAATTTTGTAGGTACATTTTCTATACATGAATTATGTTATTTAGTTGTCATGTTTATTCTTATGAATCCGATTATTTAATTTCCTTTGAATTATGTATAGTATAAATAAATAAATATAATATAAATTTATGTTATATATTTTAAAATAAATTTTCAATTTGTGAAGCATAATTTGTGTAAAATTAAATAATTCTCACAATATAGAATCACATACACCCTATAGAAGGGAAATATGGTTGTTGATGCCTTAAGTAGAATGTCATATGATAATGTGTATCTCTAAAAAAGTGTTGGAAATATTAGTATCATTACATCCCGATTTTTGGAATATTAAATAGGGATAATATCTTTAGTTGCTTTTGGGGTTGAATATATTGGTGTTTCATGTATAAGAGTCTTACAAAAAGACCCTAGTCTGGAAAAGTGGGTAGATTGGATAGATAATACTAATACAATTTATTATTATATAGAGGATTGTAAACATTGGGTTTTACATAATGAGAAGAAATTTATTCCTTGGAGAATTTGGTGATCATTTTTTTTAGTTTCGTAATTAATTTATGGTGATATATAAAGGTAATAAAATATAAATCATGATTTCATAAAGTAGTATTGATTACAATGGATGGGGTTATAGGAAGTTCATTTTGTATCGACATAAATTATATTAATTTATTTAAAATGTAAATAATTATTTCAAGTAGGTTATTTTCATCTAAAAGGTAATCCTGGGTGGGAAACAGAGGACATTTATATGGGATTTGGTATATGATATCCTTGTGATCATAGAGGTTTTCATTTTTCATTCCCTTCATACTGATTGATGAATTTAATTAATTTTGTCAAAATTAAGGAGTTGATATTTTTAATGTTTTCAAAAATGATTTATTTGAAAGATTTTGTGAATCATGAAAGTGTTACAAAGGATATTATTTTGATATATAACACTCGTTTTTCTTAACATGCATTGATAGGATAATATAATGATTTCGATACCAATTTTTGTATCAAAAAGGAAACCCTTTCATATACTAATATGTAAATTAAACATAAAATTTATAAATTCAAAGACATATTGACATAATACATTATTGAACATGGATGATCACGGAACCTCATTAACCATTGTTTGAGTTCTCAAATAATGATAGATAAAATTATTCCTTTTTTATAAAACATTATTAATCGTGTGGATAGTAATATCATTTACTATTACGGTCACTTAATAATGGTGAGGGGGATATAGGTGGATCATAGTTGGTTTAACTTATAATGTAATGTGTTAAATTATTTAGGATCACATGAGGAGTAAATATAGTTGAAAACAGACTATGTGAACTATAGTAATATCATATTAGAGTTTTCATTTGGAGGTCATATTTTAATTCTTGTTTCTCCATTGAAATGAAAATTATTTTATGGTGAGGGAATAATGATATCTATATATTTCATCAATCTGTTTGTCTTATTGAATAATGTTGGAGAGGTATCTTATGATTATTCTATACATTCCTGGTTAAAAAGGATTATTGGTGTTTTTTTAATCCCAATGTTTAAAATTATTATCTTCATAGATCACATAAAATTTAATTTGGTGATATTATATTAAATTTTAATATTATATTATTTTGGAAAGTGGTTGATGGATATTTTTCTATCTAATGACGTGAATTATTTCTTTATAATCATTTTAATTGAGGTAATTTGAATTGAAAAGTAAATTAATGATGTGAAAATTTTAATATATTGTATGAATTTAATATAGCGATATATTTTTGTCTCTAATTTTTTTTATTTTAAATTTTGAACACTTCTATATATTATATAATCTCCTATAAAATACATATAATTCATGTGTTGAAATGTATTAATGGGATCTGTATGAAGAATGATAATAAAAAAACAATAAATAATGATCTTTTTTTAATATCATGTAATTGATGTAGGTGTCCATAGATTCTTGTAATTATTATAATATATAAATTTGTCATGAATTTTTTATTTTGTATTGATAACATAAATACTTATAATAGGAGATAGTGATTATGATGAAAAATAAAAAATAAAAAATAATGTATTATATGTTTATTATCATTATTTTAAAGAAAAATTATTTAGTACTAGAGGAATAATGGAATAGTGGGAAATGATGATAAATAATTGTTAAATTTTTAGGTTAATATTGAAACAATATAGAAAATATTTTTTCAGATGTATAATTCAATCTAATAGACTTTTAACATATTGATAGTCATTTTATATAATATTTAATGTTGATATTATTTAAAATTTTCTAAGATCGATTTATTGGTTATTTTTATAATGATTTATCTATGAAATATTGAAATTTTTTATAGGGGATTATGATCATGAATTGTTTATATATCTAATATAATGATGATGATTTAAGTCAAAAAACATTACATTTTAGTTAATAGTTCAGAAAAGTTATACATAGGGGGTCATTTCAGTCTCTATAAACATAAAAATAAAAAATGGAATACCATAGAATAATTTATCATTGTGTAAATTAGAGGCCATAAAATATAGTATAGTTTTCATTTCACATATGGGTGAAACTAGAATATTTCCCCTATGTTACATGGGGGTTGTATATTTTTCTAAATGGATGGTACCATTTATGCATAGGATTGTTTCATATCTATCATGGGGCTTTCCACCCGATTAATTATTCCATCATTCATGATGTGTAAAATAAAACATTTTGAGCGATTTGATTATTTTCTATTATGTAATGTTTAAAAAATAATAATAATCTAATGTATCAAATATTCCTATATTGGGGAGTGAATGTGAAAGGGGTGTGGTAGATGATGTAAAATAATTAAAATGTGTTTTATGATATGTTTCTTAATGTTAATAGGTCATTAAACATGTTAATTATTATGATATATTATATAAATGATATTTATTAATTAAGTCCCTCATATCCAACTAGGACATACTTAGTATTTATAGAATCTGAACCTAGTACCCCAAAGATAGTGTTTAGTTTATTACATTAATACTATATATAATCGATAACATCACATTGGACCTAATAATGTTGTAGTCATAGAAAACAATACACATAATTGAATTTTACATTAAATTTTGAAACATTGAAATTCAACAATGCATTTTTTTGAGTGAACTATAATTCATTTCAGTATAACAATTCATATAAATCATAATACACTTCCTTAAATCATGGGAAAAGGAAACATAAGAAATGTGTGAGCTCAGATATTAATTAAGGGTATTAATATTGTAGAAGCTAAATGGTTCATAAACAATAAACTAAGTATAAATGTTGATAATATAATACCTTATAAATAATCCCATTATCCATAAACTTATCCATGTATATTATAATAAATAAAATAATCATAATCATATCAATAACTATCTTTGTAATGATTGTCATGACCCGTCACCGTGGCCCGTATCGTGACTACCACAATCCCGCCTTCCATTGGCTAGGGCTGGCCACTAGCACCAAATGTGTAAATCCCTAAAATGGGAAGTCATTGCCTTTATGACTGTAAACAAACACATCAGACTACACAACTGGAAGCAAACACTATGTAAAAATGTAAACAAAAGAAGTGCTGGAAAGTAATGGGGACAGAAATACAAGCCAAACAGGAATGTACAAGTACAATTGGAATCATGTACAACTAACGAAAAGTGAAGCTGCTAGTGGGTCGTCCTCCGGGGTTCCTACCAGAAGGGTAGGTACAGATGGCCTCCTCATCACTCCACATCCATCCTTCCACTAGGTGTACCGTCAAGCTATGTGATCCACCTCTGGGTACCATCCAGTCCTGCTACTCTCTACCTCAGTCAGCGTTGTCCGTTGTCTGCAACCAATACAAATGAGGTGCGATCATAGCCCATGCAGGGGTGAGTATAACGATACTCAGTAAGGACCCCTAGACCATCACGGTCACACAAAATGCATTAAAAAAACAAAAAAGTATAAAATCAACAGATAACCAATACTTTGGTATATTCCCATATATATACTTAAGTTATCTATTAACCCATCTCAATCATGAGGAAAAAACACAAGTCATTAACTCATCTCAAAACCAGGATTTTATTCTAAGGGTGGTTACACGTAAATCTCCCAGTCAAACTATCGAAACCTTAGCTGGTGGTGTACTCCTCCTTTATAGAGTAATGTGGAATGCCACACCACACAGAGGCACATCCCACTATCCTGGACAACTTTGGAACTCCTCTTGTTGAGTTCTATATTTTTGATGTGTCACACAGATGCGCTCCCCACTGTGGGTCTGCCTCATCACACAGAGGTGCTCCCCCTCGTACCCTGCTGAGGTACTCCTCATGTCGAGTATCGTGGGTCTACCGTGTCACACAGATGCGCTCCCCACTGTGGTTCAACTGCTTCACAATGAGGTGCTTCCCACTAGGCTAGTCGAAACACTCCGAGTCGAAAGTTTAGTAGTTGTCAGGTCTCAGCCAACTACTAGGTCACCATACTCCGATCACTCGTCTCTGATAGGATACACTCCACGAGCTACTGTTTGATACTCCAACTATCAAGAAGTCCCATGTTGAATTATCTTAAAGGTCTAACTCATCATAGGGGTCTCAACGCAATATACTACGTATCAATCAGATGCTCGGTCTGTAGCGACCCATTACTTCCGAACATAACCGGCGCTAGGTGCCGGTTTTGTATCCTGCTGGACCCGGGGGGTCCCACCTAGTTTGGCTGGCCAACCAGTCAACAAGATTCGCATCACCATTGGTCGCCCGACGCCGGTCGCCCCTTATCCTCTTCCACATCATTCTCTGGTCGTGGCAAACCTCCCCCGTGCGGCGTGATGGAACTGTGTCGCCTCCACCGTTCTCTGGCCTAGCCGCGTCCCCCTGCTCCTCCGCGCGGCGCGGAGACGTCACACAGCTTCCACCGTGGCCCGGCCTGGCCGCGGCCCTCTGCTCCTCCGCACGACATGACAGTTTCTCGCCCTTCCGACGACCCGGTGGCCTTGCACCACCGGTTCCTTCGCGACCAGATTTCTTCACAGCCGGTTTCCTCTTCGGTTGGCCCGACACTGGCTGTCGTTTCTTTGCCTCCGTTTTCAAAAAAAGAGGTCAATAAGGGGAGGGTCGGGCCGTATTCGTGCGGTTTGAGGCTTCCTCGTTATGTTGATAGCAATCGTCAATTCACATTCCATATTTTGAACGACGTATAATGGGAAAAAAATCGACTCAAATCCCTTACCTCATATGACGATTATTGTTGATGAATTAGCGGAAAGACGGTGTCGATTCGTCAATGTTGGAAAAGGAAGTGGTTATCCGTCATTGGCAGATGAGCATACATAGGTGACGAAATCTAAGATAGCATTATTCTTAGTCAACTCCTTCTCTTTTGGAACGGTTGAAGATCGATCTTTATAGGAGAATTAGTTTCTCAAAAGGTTCTCCATGTTCTTCCAACCCCGTCCTAAAAGCCCCACCAAATAAATATCCACCCAAAAATAATGGGTTTCTCTAACACATTATTTTATTTTTTGGCCAAAATGTTCAAAATAATTAAAATTTTGTTTTAATTAAATGAATTATCTCACATAATTAAATGGGTGTAGTTGGATCAATTAAATGGTGGTGAAGGTGAAGAGTTTTCTCCCCCATTATTGGGAGTTAAGGGGGTTTAAAGCTCGCGTGGTCCCCACCAAGGATATCATCCCAAGGGAGGTTATGTGCGGGAGGGACCTACCACCATAACCTCTCAGCAGAGGTTAGGGATTTTTTGCCCCCCCCACTAACCACCTCTTGGAGGTTTTAACCACCTCAAAAATAAAAATAAATTAACACTTACTTTAATTTAACATTATTAAAAACCCCAAAATCTAACTTCCATTCTTGACCATCTGCCATTGAGGTGAAAACCTTTTTAAGAGAATATCGGTGCTGTAAGTTCAATAGTGCACTCAGAATTCAGTTCTGAGTACTGGTGAAAAAGTTATAAAATCCCACTCGTACGTTTACTGAATGTACCCGTACAAAACTTCATAAAATGATTCCAGGCACACCGGGACACGGAATCATGCGCCGTAAATTTTTGCGGACTCATAAAATTTCCTTGTATTTAGGAAAAAAAATCCATGGAAAATTCATGGTCTTTACATTATCCCCACCTTAGGGCTTTACGTCCCCATAAGCTACAAATCTAACTAAGGAATCAAATGTGGGTACTGAGCACGCATCTGAACCAACCGCTCCCATGTTCTCTCCTAGGGGTTCCCATGCTTCCAGCATACGCACACCAGAGTTATCGACCATCCATATAGGATCCACTCATGTAGATCCTCAATATCCACTGGAACCTCCATGAAAGTATCCCCATCATCGATGACCAGCTCCCCATGTTCGATGATGTGGGATTGGTCATGCACGTATCTTCTTAGCTGAGATAAGTGGAAGACTTCCTGCACTTGGTGCAACTGAGGTGGAAGAGCTATGTGGTAAGACACCTCACCTACTCTGTTTTGAACTTGGAAAGATCTTATGAATCTTAGAGATAACTTGCCACCTCTGCCAAATCCAAGTGGACCTCATTGAGATGAGACCCGTAGACAGACGTGGTCGCCATCCTCGTACTCCAATGGCCTCCATCTCTGGTAGGCATATGACTTCTGCCTGCTCTGTGCAGTCTTCATCTACTCTTGGATGATCTGCACCTTCTTCGTGGTAGCTCCTACCCTCTCCAGTCCCACTAGTACTAACGCCCCTGGGTCTATCTAGCACAGTGGTGATCTGCAGGGTCGACCATTCAAGGCATCAAAAGGTTCCATAACGATGGTGGAGTGATAGATGTTGTTGTAAGAAAACTCCACCAATGGTAAGTGATCCTCCCAGCTATGACCAATGTAGAGGAAACATGCGCGAAACATGTCCTCGAGGGTCTAGATGGTCCTCTCAGTCTTGCCATCTGTTTGAGGATGAAAGGCGGTGCTCAAACGTAGCTATGTCCCGAATGCCTTCTACAATGCCTTCCATAGCTGGGATGTAAACTTTGTGTCACGTTCGGAGACAATAGAAGATGTTACTCCATGAAGTCGCACAATCTACTGAAAATAGAGGTGTCACATGCTCTCTACTGAGCCCTACTATCTGATCGGTAAGAAGTGGGCCGACTAGGGGAGTTGGTCAATGATCACACATATCGAATCATGACTCATGGATGTACGTGGAAGACCCATCAGGAAGTCCATGGATATCTGATCCCACTTCCACTCTGGGACCTCAAAAGGATGAAAAAATCCATCTTGTTCCTGGTGCTCTGCGTTCACTTGCTGACAAGTGAGGCACCGTGAGACAAACTCTGCTACCATCTTCTTCATACCTGGCCACCAATCCTCTCATCTTAGGTCCTGGTACATCTCCACCACTCCTAGATGTACCGCTAAAGGGGAAGTGTGGAACTCCCTCAACACCTCCTCCTGAAGTGCAACTAATACTAAGGTGCATCCTCTAAAGAGGATGACGTGCTCCCCACCTTCATAAAATCCATCAGGTGCCTGCCCTGTAGATATATGAGCACATAGTGTCTCATAGTCAACGTCCCGAAGATGTACCTACCTGAATCACTGAAGAAGTGGAGGAGTTACTGTAAGAGTCTGTAGATAGGCTGATCCATCCCTATCCACAAAGGATAACTGTATGAAAGCTACTTTCTCTACCACCTCTCCTAGCATCTGAATACCAGTTCTCATACTGAGTGCATCTGCAACAACCTTCCCCTTACCAGGAGTATAGACTATGTCAAAGTCATAGTCCTGGAGAAACTCAAGCCATTGCTTCTGTCTCAGGATTAGGTCCTTCTAAGAGAAGATATACGTGAGACTCTTGTGATCTTTTTACATGGAAGAACGTTCACCCATCAAATAGTGTTTCCACATTTATAAGGAGAAGACCACTGTTACTAACTACAGGTCATGGGTAGTGTAGTTATGATCATGTTGTCTCAGATACCGAGAACCATATCCGATCATGTCTCTCTCATGCATCAGGACACACCCGAGTTTGGTCCGTGATGCATCGTAGTAGACTACATACCCAATGCCTTCCACTGGAAGCCTCAAGATGGGGGCACTAGTCAGCCTCTTCCTCTGCTCCTGAAAGCTTTGTTGGCATCTCTCCGACCACACGATGGAAATACACTTCTTCTTCAAGGCTGATAGTGGCGCTGCAACACTAGAGAAGTCTAAAATGAATCTCCGGCATTATCCACCCAAGCCTATGAATCTCTGTACCTCAGTCACACTCATGGGTGGCTCCCAAGCAAGTACTACCTCAATTTCGTTGGATCCACTAAAACTCTAGCCTATGATATGACGTGTCACAAGAAGTGCACCTCTTGAATCCAAAAATGGCACTTCGATAGCTTACCAAAAAACTGCTGCTCTCAGAGTGTGTCTAGTACTATATGAAAATGGTAGGAATTCTCCTCCTCTATTGTTGAGTAGATCAGTATGTCGTCGATGAAGACTATGAAAAAGCGATCGAGGTATGGTTGGAAGATCCTATTATGAGACACATGAACACTGCTGTAGCATTGGTTACGCCGAAAGGCCTAACCAATAACTCATTGTGGCCATACCGACATCTGAAAGCCTTCTTCGGAACATCCTCATCTCGAAATCTGAGTTGGTGATAGCATGATCTGAGGTATATCTTCAAGAACCACCGTGCTCCCATGAGCTACTAAAAGTGGACGTCAATCTTTGGGAGTGGGTACTTGTTCACTACAGTCACCAGGATCAGGCGACGGTAGTCAAAATAGAGCCTCAAGCTCCCATCTATCTTTTTGGAGAACAGAATCAGGGCTACCAAAGGAGAAACACTGGACCAGATGAATCCCTTTCCCTGCAAGTCCTTCAGCTGTACCCGCAGCTCACGATGATCAGTGGGAGCCATCCGAAATTTTGGAGTAGATATCGATGTCGTCCCGGTGTACATGAAAATGTAGATGACTACCTATCTATGAGGAGGTAGTCCTGAAACATCTTCATGGAAAACATCTGCGTACTGGTCTACCACGATAGGATAAGTCAGACTCTGCACATCACATTCTCTGAGGGTATGTTAAGCCATATAGTGAGTGATCAGTTGCACCCTCCTCCATGTAAGTCAGTCATGTGTTGCAAAGGCTCCCGTATCTCCAGTAGAGGTGAACGTGGTTTCAACTGTGAGAAAACACCGCACATTTCACCTAATACAGGAAATCTGATCATGGACTGTAGAGAACTAGTCCATACCCAAGATGATTTCATAAGGCCTAAACGCCACTACGAGGAGATCCCAGCTGATGCTCTTGCTTCCTAGAGTAATCTCACACTACCTGCACTAGTGGTTAATTATCATGTCTGCTCTCGTAGGAGTCTCAATCCATAAGGATCAATCCAAAGGCTATGTCTATATCTCCGAGCTCCGAACAAGTGTAGTGGAAAAGAATGAATGACTGTCACCTGTGTCAATAATAACTGCATCTAAGGTGTATTAGACACAAATCATACCTTGAATCATCTTTGGAGTACCATGGTCGTAAGCCTCAGCTGCCTGAAGCTAAGCTCTCCACTGTCCACGTGCTCCCTGCATTTGGGGTGGACCTCCTGATGGTGGTGGTGGCAACACCTTGAATCGTCGTCCACCGCTAGTTGATCGACCAGCTCCTCTACCACGTCTACCTGTGCCCTGTGGACCGCCTCGAACGAACCACTTCCTCTGCTTGGGAGGTCCCTCAACTGTCTGATGATAATCTAAATAGTGGGTCGGACAGTCAAAATCCATGTGACCCTGCCCACCGCATGAGTTACACAGGATGCTCCTGGATGGTAAGTCACTGCCTCTGGTGCCCCGCATGATAGACCCTTAGTCCTGTGGTTGACCACCTTTAGGTCTGGTACTCTTGGACCTCTACGACATTTGCCTACTGCCAGCTGTAGAAGACTCCGCTTCATGTCGACTACTAGTGGGTATCACTGCTGGTGACTGATCAGTAAGGAAACTCTCTACTAGGAGGGATCTCTCTAACACCCCAGACTGCGTCGGGATGCTG
The DNA here is from genome assembly GCA_963277665.1 of Viscum album. Lineage (NCBI taxonomy): Eukaryota > Viridiplantae > Streptophyta > Magnoliopsida > Santalales > Viscaceae > Viscum > Viscum album. The sequence continues at coordinate 7,810 of CAUJRU010000729.1, read as the reverse complement.
AGGGAGATCACCGATGCCCTGATCTCTCGCCTGAGTCCCTTCTCGAAGGTTCTGGCCCTGAATAATGGGTCTCATACCATATCCATGGAGTAGCGTGAGAGGTCGGTGAACCTCACTGAGTACTTAGCTACACACATTCTTCCCTCTTTTAGATGATGTCGCTCCTGTATTCGCCCTCCTCAAAGGGTGGCTGGTAGAAACTCTGCCTAAAATTGGCTCTCAAAGTTTACCCATAGTAGGGTCTCCTCATCATGTACCTGGAGTATCAGGATCCACCATCTTCCTACTGGTTCCTGAAGGAGACTGGCAGTAACGATCACCATGAAGTCTGCTGGTGTCCCTACAAGCCTGAAGACTCTCACCACAGCCTCCATCCAATCCTCATCCTCCTGTGGGTCTGTCTCTCTCCGAAACATGGGTGGCCTCTAGCGCTAGAACTCATGCAATGTGCTCTAGAGGTGTGCATCGTCTGCTATTGGGGCTGGTGGCATCGGTGGCCCAACGGGAAGTAGTACCGCTGGTGCCTCCGCTGGAAAATGCCATTGTACTGAGGCCTTGCCGCTCGGTGGACTATTAGAGCATACAAATATCGGGGCTCTATAGGGAGGCATCATAAAAGAAAGACATGTGACATGGTCAAAAGATTAATACCTAGTGAGCTGACCTAGTTGAGTTGACTTAAAGAAAAACTTTCAAAACACACATGCATTCAGTGTTTTCGTGCACTGAGTCGGAAATTAAAAGTCAGGGTCCTTGCATATGGATACGTCTGCCGCCCACACCAACACTAGACTCCCTAAAATAAAAAAAATTAGTACCATTAACACTATTACATAGAAGAAGAGAAATATCAGAGTCCTATGTTCTGCAGTAGAACCGACTCCTCTGATACCAATTTGTCATGACCCATCCCCTGGGAACCGTATCGTGACCACCCCAAGCCCCTCGTCCAGAGCCCATGGGATGGATACTAGCACCAAAGGTGTAAATACCAAAACTAGGAAGGAATTGACTTTATAACTATAAAAAACATTAGAGCACACAACAAGAAACAAACTCTAAGTAAAACTATAAACAAACACATCAGAGTACACAACTGGAAGAAAACTCTAAGTAAAACTATAACCAAAAAAAGTGCTGGAAAGTAAAGGGGCTGAAAATACAAGACCAACAAGAAATTAAAAGTAAAATGGAAATCATGTACAACTGAAGAAAGGTAAAGTAGCTATTGGGTCATCCTCCAGGGTTCCTACCTGAAGGGTAGGTACAGATGGCCTCCTAAGCACTCCACGTCCGTCCATCCTCTCCGTGTATAGTCACACCATGTGATCCACCTCTGGGTACCATCCAACCTTTCTAATCTCTTCCTCAGTTAGCGATGTTCATCATCTTCAACCAACACAACAAGCTGTGGTCATAGCCCATATAGGGGTGAGTATAATGATACTCAGTAGGGACCCCAAGACCCTTAGGGTCTCACAAAATCGAACAACGATAAACCAAAAGTTATGAAATCAACGGATACCCATTACATAGGAATATGAACATACATATACCTATGTTATCTAGTAACCCATCTCAATATTGAGGAAATCCCAAAAGTCATTAACTCAACTCAAAACCAGGATTTTATACAAGGGGTGGTGACATGTAACACTCCCAGTCAAACTGTTGACACATCAGCAGCTGGTGTAATCCTCCTCTATACGGTATTGTAGACATATCGCATCACACAGTGGTGCTTGCCACTATCCTGGACTGTTGTGGTACTCCTCCTGTTGAGTACCTTGGGTCTGCTACATCACACAGAGGTGCTCCCCATTGTGGGGCTGTCACGTCACACAGAGGCGCTCCCCCTTGTAACCTACTGAGGTACTCCTCATGTCGAGTACCGTGGGTCTACCACGTCACACAGAGGCCCTCCCCACTATGGTTCTTCCACGTCACATAGAGGCACATCCCGCAAGGCTAGTCGAAACACTCCTAGTCGAAAACTTAGCAGTCGTCAGGTCTCAACTAGCTACTAGGTCTCCGTACTCTGCTCGCTCATCTCTAGCAGGATCCACTACACGAGCTACTGGTTGAAACTAAAACTGTCACAAAATCAATGTAGAAGTATCTCAAAGGTCCTCCTGGTCATGGGAGTCTCAATTAAACATTAAACACGTCAATCGGACCCCTTGTCTATGAGTTATTTGCATTTTTGTTCAAGGGGTCCGGTTGGTTTTTATTTTCAAACCAACCTGACCATATCCAAAATGTGTCCAAACCTCTTAAAGGGTATGCCAAAAGAATATTCTTGCTCTATTATTTCAGTCTCTGTAGACGGTTCATCGATCGAACACTCGTTTCCCATGTTATGGGAGAATAGGTCTGTTCAGGTCAAACGGTTTCGGACTGGGGCCCGACCCGGTCCATGGGTCAGACCCGGACCGTGGGTTGAACCTGGATTGAGGGGGAGGCCTTGCCCGAAGGAGCATCCGGACCCAAGGGTGGCCCGACCCGAGGGGGAACTATAGCTCAAGGGAATCCCGGCCCGAGGGCGGCCCGACCCGAGGGAGCGTCCCGACCCGAGGGGTGGCCTGTGTGGCCCGGATGGCAGCCCATGTGGCTTGCTGGCGGACCACGTAGCCTGTCTGGACAGCGTCCGATGGTGACCTGTGGGGCCCACCCTAGCTGCGAGTGGGGGGGGGGAGGGTTCTTCACTCCCTTGACTTCTGAACAGAACAAGCATCGGTTCAGTATCCTGCAGGACCTGGGGGTCCTGCCTTGTCCGGCTAGCCGAGCGGCCAACCGGTTCTGCACTGCTGGCTGCCCATTCTCCACTACTGGGGCCTGCCCTAGCCATGTGTCACCTCCAACACCAGCCCGTGGGCACCGCTTCACCTCCTTTGTGGCCCGTCCTGGCCGCTCCCCCTTGCTCCTCTGCGCATCACGACGGTGTCGCCCCCTTCCGGTGACCCAGTGGCCTTGCGCTGCCAGTTCCTTCATGGCTGGATTTCTTCGCATCCATTTTCCTTTGCAGTCGACCAGACGCCAGCCGTCATTGATATAACTCCATCGTCAATTAATGAGAACAATAAGGGGGAGGGTCAGGCCCTGTTCGGTATGTCTGATCCCTTTTTGTTATGGTGATATCAACCATAAATTCACATTCCATAATTCGAACGACGTAGAATGGGTGCAAAATCAACTCAAATACCTGACCTCGTATGACGATGATTATTGACGAAGTCACAGAAAGGCGGAATCGATTCGTCAATGTCGGAAAAGGAAGAGGATATCTGTCATGGGCGGATGAGCATAAGGAGGTGATGAAGTCGAAGACAGCATTCTTTGTGGTCGACTCCTTCTCTTTTGGTGTGGTTGAAGATCCTTTTTTGTTGGAGAATTCGTTTCTCCAATGCTTCTCCAGGTTCTCCCTATCCATTTCTCAAAGCTCCACCAAATGAATTGCGAGTCAAAAATAATGGGTTAAGATGACCCGTTATTTAATTTTTTGGCCAAAATATTCAAAATAATTCAAAAGGTATTTTATTTAAATGAGCTCTCTCACATAATTAAATCGGAGGAGTTGGATCAATTAAAAGGTGGGGAAGGTGAAGAGTTGTCTCCCATTTTATGGGGAGTTAAAGGGGTTTAATTCCCATGTGGTCCCCACCAAGGATATCCTCCCAAGGGAGGTTATGTGTAGGTGAGCCCCACCACCATAACCCCCCATGGGAGGTTAGAGTGTGGTGGCCCCCACAACAAACCACCTCTTGGAGGTTTTAACAACCTCAAAAATAAAAATAAGCTAACACTTATTTTGATTTAACTTTTTTAAATACCACATAATCTAACATCCATTGTCAACCCTCTGTCGTCATGGCGAAAGCACTCTTAAGCGAATATCGGCGCTGCGAGTTCAACGGTGCCCTCTAATTTCTATTCCGAGCGCCGGTTCAAAATTTATAAAATGTCGCTCGTACGTTTACTGAACGTAACAGAAAAAAATTCAGAAATTGATTCCAGGCACCCCGGGCCTCCGAATCATGCGCCGTAAATTTTTGCGGACTCATAAAATTCCCTTGTATTTATGAAAAAAAATTCCATGGAAATTTCTTGGTCTTTACAATTATGTAATTCATAATTTTTTTCATCTAAAACATACAATCATGTCCTCATCCAAGACATCTAAAAATACCATCATGTACTTTTTCAATGACATATATATAAATGTCTATGTACATGGAAAACACCCAATATATTTTGTTTCATGATACATACCGATGCATCGAGGAGCTATATTGGTACCCACCCCACACTTACTAATTATAATACATTTATCATGTTAATAGTGTAAAATATGATCCACATAAAAATTCATATAGAATTACAAGCTTGTAAAATGTTAATAATTTCCAATTTTCATAAAACATATGGACTAAAATGTATAACTGTATCAAAATATTACATCCTGAATTAAACATATGACAATACATTTATAAAATTAATAATTACAGTATTATTACAATATCTTTCATTGCATAATTAGTTAAATAAGGGTTTTTTCATTTATTAATTGAAATTGCATAAAAATTTCAATAATTATTTTTTGGAAAATACTCTTCTCAATTTGAAAATCACATTAATAACATTAAATTGGAGCATATTAGAAAAATAATTCATTAAAATAAATTATGAAAACATGAATAGAATTCTTTAAAAAATTTATTTATCATGTTGGTGGGAAATTATTTTCATGCCTCATGTATTAAAACAAAAATTAATTTCACTTATTAGGTAAACTACAAAAATACCTCATTTAGAAAACAACATAATTATTCCTTTTAAAAACAATTTATAAAAAGTATAAAATGGTTGAAAATTATAAATAAATTATATTGTGTGTTTTCAAAAAAAATTTGAAAATATATTTAGAAAACATAGATATGTGATAAATGATATTCAAACACAGATATAAAATATGTACAATTTTCTTAAAAATATTTTCTCAATATATTTACATAAAAAATAGAAAATTTTAATATTACATGAAATTTTAATTAATAAATATAAGATAATAATTTTTTAAGATGGATATATCTAACAAATACCCAATCAATACTTAAATATAAACAATCTCTAATAATGATGACGTTGTGAAATAAACCCTTACCATATTGGTAGCATTAAAATCATAATTCCAATAGAATAAATATCATCAAATTAAAATTTAAATATCCTTAAGTCTGAGATATTATATATATAAAATATCAAATGGTTATTATATACACAACACAAATGAAATATGTTGTTAATATGGAATATGTCACATGGAAGTAAATGTTAGATGGGAAAACCTTACATCAGGACTGATTTCCATTTTACATTTACAAAACTCCTTTGTAATAAATTTATATTTATTTATAATATATTAAAGTATCATATTAATGTTTATAATTCCATATATTATATACTTATAACCTTTTATCACCCATTTATTAATAATTCATTATTAAAATCACTACTTTGGGTGATAAAAACATTATTATGTAAGTTTTGATTAAACAGTTTTTGTCCTTATAAATAGATCATTGTTATATCATATTAATAATGTTAATAAATATATAATTATATTTTATATTCATCATATAAATATTCAACGTCCTATGTGAATGTTATAGACATAAAAAATATTTTCATATTTCATGAAGATTGTTGGTCGTATGTATGCATGAATGCTATTTTAATTTTTATATGAATGGAATTAATGAATGTAAAAGAATAATTATGACGTCCATAATTATTTTTATATCATATAAATCAAATATATTAATAAAATCCATCCTTATTACCATTCATGTAGAACCAAAATGAAAAAAATCGCATCATTTCATTTAGGATGTAGTCCACACATACACACGATAGATGTTACTATATTCCCATGAATTTGAAGGTAAAAAGATTGATAAAATATTATACTATTATAATAATATGTATTTCATAAATATCATATATACTCATTAGTTACATTATTATAACCATTCAATTAATGTGGTGATGAAAAAGTACTTACGACGCTACATGGAGAGGGTAATTTTTATGTAAGCATGAGCAATGTTTTAGTTTATTATTGGATAGAAAAGGAATAATATTTGGTTGATCTATAATAATAATAAACTGTCACTATATTAATGATAAATGATATACTATATTGATATGTTTAAATCAAATTAATATGAAGTTGAAGAAGAAATAAATTTGAAGGACTCAATAAAGATAATAACATCTTGTTCAGTACACGTCATTTAAATATATTCAGAATGGATTATGATTAGGTATTTATGAATGTACATGATCTCTATAAATTGGATTAGGATGTTTAAAAGAGTAATGGTCAGGGTTTGTTGAACTAGATGAATCAAATTGGTGTAAATAAGTGAAGGAAGGAGGTTCCCTTTTATAATTAAAGTGAGGGGAACTATAGGAATTTAATTAATAATTAAATTATAATGAAATAATTAATAAGAAAAAGGCCTTAAAGTGGAAAAATATTAGATCCTAAGGAAGGATATGATGGAAGAATCATGAACCAACAGTATTTGGATAGGTTTTTGTGGTCCTTAAAACAATATTTTTTTGTTTAACCCCTTTGGAAACATATTTTAATTTTAACTATAGTAACATATTTTCCAATCATAAAAGTTTATAATTTTACTAATATGGTAATAAATTGATACTAAATGTAATGAGATCCAATTTTATACCATTTATTATCCACCTATTATTTTTAGATTAATTTAATAAAATAGTATTTTGATAAATTATCATTAATACCAATTTTGAAACTATAAATTTAATTTAACATCAAATCCATCATGAAAAAGTTATATTTTGAATATAATTTATTTAAAAATCCCTAACATATCATAATGATCAATAAAGTTATTATAACACTTAAAATTACTTAAATTATATCTATTTTTATATTTATAATATAAGTTATCTTATTTTATTCATTAATTTAATAAATATGTATAAGTATTTCGTAAGAATTTATGGTAATTATATAACCACAAAAAAATTATCCAAAAAATGTTAATTTTATTATTCACAATATATTAATTTATATTCATTAATAAATGTTTTTTCTTCGTAAGTGCACACATAATAGATATTTAAAAAAAAGAGTGGCATTTTTTAACTTTTGATTATTTAAATTTTATATTGGTCATTACCAAAGAATTGTGTCCACTAAACAAATCAATTTAGATCCTAAGATGATAAGGTTCTAATTTCCATCATCCAATTAGAAATAAGATAACATTTTTTTGCCTTATCCCTTAGTTTTAACCTATATTAACCTTATTTTCCTATTACTGAGGAGAAACAATTTTGCCACAGCAGCTATTAATATTAAACAAAAACAAAAGGGGAATTTTTTATAAAATACAACCTCATGAATGAAAATATGGAATACATTTTATCAAATTAAATTTATATAATGGTTATAAATTTATTTTAAAATAATCACACAAAAGGAGATAGAAAACTTCTTTTCAGAAAAAATCATTTTTATTTAAGAAAATATTATTACACAAAATTACATCATTAAATTGATTCCAAAGAACATAATTGGAATATTAATATTATAATATGACTAATTTTATTTTCAAATAATTTAATAATAATGTATCTTTATAAATTCTCGAAACAAAATGAAATTTTCAATAAAAAATTTTATTTTTTAATATTGACTAGAAAATCAATCATCTCAAAAACAAAATCTCAAAATATCACACTTATAAAATTTTTATTTGTTGAG